>CAUYTI010085859.1:0-46733 GCA_963575145.1 Galago senegalensis
GCAATAACTGAGAAAATGACATGAAGGCTGTGTTGACCAGTTTGATGGAAGTATTTCAGAATGCATGTGAAAACCCCACACTGTACCCCAGAAGAGTATCAATGTACATAGTTAACACTCAATAAAAAAAAAAAAGAAAGAAACATTGTTTTAATAGCTTCTAATAATAAAAACGAATAAGGAATGTCTGCATAAGGAAAGATTGAAAGAGATTATTGAAAATATTGTCTTCTGATGAGGTCATCATAAAGCTCCGTCAGCGTGTACAGCCTCATCTCTTTGTGCGAATATGTTTCAATACGTGTTCAACTTAGAGGCATGGGGGATGTTATCTCTCTGTATCACCTTCTTTAAATGCACACTCCTCAAAGGATTCAGTTACCTTTCTTTTCAATTGTCTTTAAATTGACTATAATTTAGGAAATAATATTTCTTTACATTCAGGCATCTTCCTTGTATGATGGACATTTTTTCTCAGCACAGTAATTTATCCACCACTGAGTGTTTCCTAGATGTCATGTTTTATTCTAGGGACTAGAAAAATCTTTGGCTTCTTATAACTTTGCTAGGTCTCCTGGAAATATAATTAAAATCTTACACATTTGGACCAGAGTACAATAATACAAATTATGTTAGATATTATATAATTCATGAAAATAAGTTTAAAATGTAATAGGAAAGATGAAAGGATATTTAGTCAACTAATTAGTTAAAAATTAACTGGAAAAATTAAATTTAAGTCTATCTCATATATATTTTTTTTTCCTGGCATTCAGACACACAGAAAATCAATCAAATGGTACACCTGTGGAATACAAAGGTATGTAAGATTCACACATGAATTCAAAGATGACAATTTGATGTTTTACAAATATTAATTTCTATATAACATGATGCTGAGATGAATGAATGACTGAGTGGCCAAAACAAGGGGAAAAAGGGAGTCTGAAAATGTAGATAAAACTTCACTGAGAAAGTTATTGAATTTATAGCACATAGGATTATTGGAGTTTTCGTATATATGGAGTCTAAAATCTAGGCATTCAATCATAGCAAGAATTCAGAAAATGTCTTGTTTTCTTGTCACTTAAGTTTTGAAGAAACTCAATATTAAGTTTATAAGAAAAATAGCTTAAGAGGAAGAATGGTGTCCTATCATAATTGTGTCTTCATTATGTTGATATAAGACAGAAAAGAATTTCTACCTGCAAACAATGGAATAAAGATGACTTGAAAAGGATTTCAGTCTTGTGATAATAAATCTAGTAGAAAATACAGGGGCTACATGGGAGTTGAGCTCTAATGCACTCAGAGTTGTTTTGTACTTATCACTAGACTTCCAGAAAAAAAAAAAATTGGTTGATGCCAGTGGGGTTTATGAGATAAGCAAAGTAAGTTGACCAAGTTGTGCTTCTCATGGTTTCGTAACATTAATATACATAGGGGGTCTCAGAAAAGCTGTTTAAGCCAGCAAGCCAGCAATGGATTTAGGAAAGTTCAAACATTGTTCTTCAAATTATGAATATATTTGTTCTATTTTCTTATGAATTGAGTAACTATATTTAATCCTTTAATTGCATGTGTTGGTTTTTTTTGAAATGGCATTTATTACTTCAAATTATATGTATAACCATAAATATCCTATATTTCCCAAGTATATTTAATTGGTCCAAAATGCATGTTAATTAAATGTCTCCTAAGAAAAACTGTTATTTATTGTTCCTTGTGGAAATGGAATTCAAGATAACTAAATACATGACTACCGGTTTTCTGTCTTGTTTCACTTACAGATGTTTGTGTGGTGCTGCTCCATGCCTCAAAGTAAAGGTGTGTCTGAAAACTTTAAGAATCCTTTTCACATAAATGAATGGAAATTAATTTTCCCATATTAGTGTGTATTTTATACATATGGTAGAAACACTGAACAATCACACATATATTGGTATTGGCAAACAATATATGTCAGAATTAAAATATTATAATTCTATTAAATAACTCTTAGTGAACCATTACTCCAGTTATCAAATTTTTAAATACTTGACAAATCTTATTGACCATTTCTTTTACAAAATAATGTTGATTACTAACTTGTGTTTGTGATCTCCATTGCTCTTATGTAAGTTTAATTCTCTTTCAAAATGTATATCCTACATAATAATTTATAAAGCAGTTTTAATACAATAACTAATCAAGCTATCGCATAACTCTAAATCTGATCTTTAGCTATCTGAGTGCTCTATGATTTTCTTTCTCTAAATAAATGCTAAATTATTATTTTACATTTTCCAAACAATTGAAAAATAAGTATAAACATTAATCTAATTATATATATATATAAAATAGGCTTTACACACATACGTATAATTATATATATGTGTGCATATATATATATACTTTACACACATACATATAAAGAGTGTTAGGCTTTCTTTTTTTAATTGAACCAGTCTCACTCTGTTGCCCTTAGGTAGAGTGCTCTGGTCAGCGTAGCTCATAGCAACCTCAAACTCTTGGGCTTAAGTGATCCTCTTGCCTCAGCCCCCAAGTAGCTGGGTCTAGAGGCACTGACCTCAAGGGTCTGGCTCTATTTTTAGTAGAGAGAAGATTGCACTCTTACTCAGGATGGTATGGAACTCCTGAGCTCAAGGGATCCACACACCTTGGCCTCCCAGAGTGCTAGGGATTATAGGAATGGGCCGCTCCACCCAGCTAGCAAATTTCTAACATAGCTTCTTTTTCATTACTAGGCTATGACTCATGCTATGGTGACTAGAACTTGTTTATGGTTCTTATATGAATTAAATTGTCAGTCCAAATTCATGCTAAAGACTTTTGGGTTTTGATTTATGTATAGGTTTCAGATAGACAAAATTAATGTTTCAGTTTATAATTAACCTTCAGGGTTTTCTAAACTTAGTTATTTGGTACTTTCATGCAACATTTATTACGGTTTTATTATATTATCTCTAAATATCAAGGTTCAATGTTTTTATGTGATGTTTCTCAGCCATAATACATGGCCTACTACCCTGTTGTGAAGGCATTCTCATAAAATGGTTACACAGTCACATGTACCTACTTGCCAGTAATTGTGCTCTGAATATTTCAATCTTTAGAATCACTCCCCAAAACTCAACTAATAGTTATTATAGTCTATTATGCACAAAACATCAGCAAAACAGTTCTTAGAATTTTCTCAAATCATAGGGTTTTTTTAATCTCTCATTTAACCTTCTGCTTTGTATTCAAAAATTTAATTATGTAAGAAGGTAAGTTGTCAGAATAAGAAGTTGTTAGGATCTGGATAATATCTGATTCTATAGGCAGATAATTTATATACATATATAATGAAATGTTTCTTCCTGAGGAATAAGTAACTTAGAACCCCTGCGGTTAAACCAGTATATATTTCATGAGTTCCTTCGTAGCCTATCATCTAAAGTCATGGACTACATATCCTGCAGATTTACTGCCTGTACCAGTCCTATTCATACAGAATAATTTTATGGGAACAAATCCCAGTACATTTTGTCCAGGTTTTGAGAGTTACAATCCTCAGCAGCATAAGATGTCTTGCCACTGTAATAACATAACTGTGTATCATTATCCCCCTGCAATTTTTGCCAGTTACTAGTCACAACAGAAGTTGACACTGGCTTTAGAGCTGCATAGATACTTGCATCCTTAAACTTAAGAACTAGGATCAGATACTGTAGGGAAGTTATAGCTCCTCAGACTTAGCAAAGAATATCTCAGGATCAGCTCTTTCTTTTTTTCTATTTATTAAATCATAGCTGTGTACATTACTGTGATCATGGGGTATAATCTGCTAGTTTTACATACAATTTGAAATGCTTTCATCAAACTGGTCAATATAGCCTTCTGACTCTTTTAGATATACCCTGCTGCTCTGGGAAAGATATGATAAAACTAATGGGTTTTAATCAAGAAATACTGCTCCAAGTGCATCAGGGGACACCTTTAACTGAATAAGTACTGGTGAGAAGATGAGGAATAAAAGAATGAAATTATATCCTATTCATACAAGTGGGTACGTGAGATGAGTACTGACTGTAGACAAGGCCTGAAATTTATTCTGAGAATACAATAGTCCCATATTCCTTGGAAATACTACACAGATTCTTTCATGGCAATAATATCAAGTAGATATGAAACATATTTTAAACATTTGCAATCAATCATTAACAACCAAGGGCAGCTTGATTTGTTTATCCTTAGAAGAGATGGCCATAAATGCAATGAAAATGACATGGGAGTGGTGAATTCTAGCTTGACTTAGCCTTTATTTTTTTCATATCAAGAGTTTCCAATAGAGCTGGCCAGAGGGTGAGATAGATCTTCAGTTCTAGATGTGAATTGAAGCGCTCAGTAGGGAGCTAAAGTTGTCCACTGATGAGACCAACCCATGACGGTTTTGACCAGCAGAAAATTTGAGCACACCAAGATCATCAAATATTATATTTATTCTCACAAGGTTTGTTTCAAGACAAACAATGTAATAGTGATGTATTTAGGCCCAGTCAGAATTATCCTAGGTTTGGAGCTACAAGATCAGTGCTGGGCAGTTATGGTGATGTTGGAAAACTAAACAAGATTAATGAGGCAGAGCATGACAGTCAGGCTGAGTATTCATCATTTACTAAAATATTAACTTTATAGATTTTATTCAATTTGACCATATTCACCTTAATAAAATGCACAATAAATCTGAAAAATTTGTTATAATTTCACTGACAACTTAAGGAGACATATTTCAATAATAAGATATTAACATATATATCCTACATATCTATGGGTGATTTCTGCTCCTTTCTCATAAGTGACTACTTTCTTTGCCTGAGAATATTTAGGTCTGATTTCCTTTAAAGGTTATAATGAAATCTAACATAATTTTCTTAAGGGCCTTAGACAAATTTTACTTTTTTTCAAATGTACAATGAAGCACAGGAAAGCAGGAGTGGTCTGTAACATTCTATGCAATTCCTCCTGATCTAGCTTCACAAATCTGGCTTCATCTCTGGCCAGAGGACAAAAGGAGATCTCTGGGAAAGACTGAATGACACCACACAATGGGAAGAGTTTAAGAAATAAAACGAATCCATTTCATGCCCAGTCTGCACATAGGTTTATGTGAAATCTTCCAGAAAACATGGATTCATAATTTCATAGAAACTAAGTTTATTAAACATGGTAAGCTAAAGTTGGGAGCATTCTTCTAAGATCATTTGATAAGTAAAGACTGTATTCCTTACAATATTGATAGATTGTTTATGAAGAAGGTAGTTAGTAGACTATTTACCAAGGGAAAAAAAAACCCACAAAAACAATAATTAGACCTGGCCACCTGCCTTTTGTCCTTCAAAGTGTGCTGCTCTTCTTTGGGGAAGAAATGGATCTCTAAAGAGCTGCTCTGACACTTTCTATCCCAGTTCACATTTTGAAGTTGGTCAATGTCTTTTTCTTCTTCTTTTTTCATTTCTAAGGAAAGCAAGAAACAAAGTTTGCTGAAGAAGAAAAAGATGGGCTTACAAAGTAAGACTCTTACAAAGCAGGATGCATTCACCATGGAGAGCAAATAGGCTTCCATTGCCAGAGCAAGTAGGCAAAAGGGGACAGTCAATGTCTTCTTAAGACATAATTCTCAGATATCTTCTCTTTTTCTTATGATATTTTCTGTAATATTTTATACTCCAAACAAAAGAAGCCAAGAAAAATCTCCAAGATCACCAAGTTTTGAATCATCCAAAGGGCAGGAGAAAGTCCCTATTAACATGTTAATAGATATGTTACTTTATGTGCCCTTCAAAATTTTTGATCATCTTACTTTCCAGTTACTCTTTCTTTCCATCCATTCTTTTAATCATTTTATATATGTTGAGTTATGAATACATTTATATATAAATATACTAAAATCTATAATTTTTGTAAAGCTAAACACACTTCCTTTTCTATACACTTATTTTCTGTAGGTGTACGTATTATCTCAAATTTGTTTGATTGCATCTTCTAAATTTTCTCTTTTTTATTCTGGCAATATTTGCTGTAAAAAGTTCATTTTCACTTAATTCCAACAATGGGATTGCAACTTTTATTGTATCATATAGCTGTGTCAAAGAGGTGAAATTTATGTTTGATTTACCATAAATAAGTTACAATTATAGTATCACTGTCCATTATTTCCAACATAAATAATCTTCTCCCATGTACTACATCTTCCAAATGATGAGGGCTGTGACTACCAGTCATTGCTTGCTATTTTTATATTCCATTTGGTTTGTGAAAATGGTCATATTCCTGATATGTAGAATAGGGTTTTATAGCCACAGGCTTCTAGGTGTCATAAAGTAGCACTGCCTATATCCCCAACACCCCACTAAAAAATGACAAGGCTGTTTATTTATGTTTCCAGTCTTAACTGGTGGCATAGAAAGGAGTTTAAAATCTCCCTTTATTTCTAATACCATTATTAAGGAATAGAAATCAAAGAAAGTATTTCCAAAAGAAGTCCTACTTATTTGTCTTAATTTATCTACAACTCACTTTTGTGGCTTCCTTCTTTACCATATTCAGATCCTAATCTTTAAAGAAATCAGATTCCTAACTGACTGAACATTCAATTGTCTTCCTTGAATAAAAATATACTATATATCTATTTCCACCATTGGTCATAGGTAGGTGCTTTGTTAAATTAAGTATTCATTTAGTCATTTAATTAGAGTTCTTTTTTTTTTAATTCTCTCCATTTCTAGGGAGTCTGTATCCTATAAGATAGCTTCGGTTTTTTTTCCTTTACATGTTAACAAGTCTTATTTATAATGAAAATAAGCTGTTAAGAACATTATTTCAGCCTGAATCAGAACTATAAGACCAGTTTGTAATATCCTTCCAAAATCATTTGACAATACGGGGTTGGAGCTGAACAAGATACCATATATCCCATTGACATTGTATATTAAAAATATCATGTAATTTGGAAGATGGACTGTACCCAGAAATTTTATGTATTCCATAAGACTTAACATTCAAGATATACCACTTTAATTTGTTATGCTATGTACTTTACCTCAATATCCTGTATATACTTTAAGAAATGAATTATTGGCAACTTACACGTCTTCTAGTTGCACCAAAATTCACTCAAGGATTACTAAGTAACCGATATATTTTCTTTAAATGAATTCCATAGATAGTCACATTTTATAAATCAAAATACAGAGCTATGATTCAATATATGAAGTACTAACAATTGAGTTTTCCAGCTTGTCACTGTGCACTTTCTTTGGCACCACTCTAGAAACAACTAGATAAGTTTTCATAACCCTCCCAAATCAGTGTCTTGCAGTTGTGTCAATGTCAATGTGTAGCAATACTTTGCTGAGTATATTCATTACTATTTTTGTGTGATTTTATGTGCCCATAGAGCAATGAATAAACATTCATAAATTTCTTGTTACACTGGTAACCGTGGAAGTGAAATCAGGAACATGTTAGTCCAAGTTTATGGGGATAATTCCATGAAGAAAATAGCAATATATAAATGGATTAAATATTTTTCTGAGGTCAATAAATCATCACTGATAAAGAGAGGTCAGGATGGTCAATAATGAGCACAATTGATGAAAGTATTGCAAAAATTTGTCAAGTTGTGTGTCAAAACCATCAGTGGACTATGAAAAGCATAGCAGACCAAATAAACATTGATAAACAGAAAAATTTTAACTAAATATCTTGGCCAATAACTCATGGCTCTTGGATCACAACAGTGCACCAGCTCACACAACTCTGTTTGTGAGGGAGTTTTTAACCAGTAAACAATAACTGTATGGAACACTGTCGCTACTTACCTGACCTAGCTGCCAGTGACTTTTTATTTATCTAAAGATAAAGGAAATATTGCAAGAAAGATATTTGATAACATTCAGGACATCAAGGTTAATACCATGACAGCTTTCATTGCCATTCCATAAAAAGAGTTCCAAAATTCCTTTGAAAAATATACTAGGTACTGACATTGGTGCATAGCTTCCCAAGGTGTGTATTCAAAGGTGACCATGGTGATATCAGCAATGAGGTATGTAGCCCTTTTTCTGGGATGAATTAGTCATGTCTTGTTTACATCACATGTAGTGCATCCTCTTAGCAATTTATCATTTTATTGTATGTTCTCATAGAAGCTAATTATTAATCCTACTTATAGTTGTTAATTAGTAATATAGTTCTCTCAAGGAACATTAAAAACAGAATGGAAAACATAGCCTATAAACTACAAGCCAAATGGTAGGTGTAGTTGACTATGTATAAGTTAAATCATCTGAATATTTCTGCCAGTTATGTTCACCAGATTATCCAAATTAAGTCTTTGGATAGAGACCACTTCTAGATCAATTAACATAAATTCTCTCTTCAAAGATAATTCAAAAAGTCTCTCATTGGTAGTTCCAATTTAATATTTAGTACATGGGGTTTTTGTTTTTTCTATTCTTGAGACAATTCCCTTAGGAGAATGGTTTCCAATTCCATCCAGATTATTACAATAGCTATTAATTCATCTTCTTTTATTGAATACTACTCCATGATAAGCATATACTGCATTTTATTAATTCATTGATGAATTGATGAGATCTTTGGCAGTTTTGACACATGTTAACTTCCTTGGGTAGATATAAATTTAAAATCAATCTGGAAATTACTGGAAGTTGAAAAATAAAATTTCTGTGAAGTGGAAAAAAATATAGTTGTTTATTTGTGTTCTTTGCAAACTCTCATTTCTATCTCCTGGTGAGTCTTAACTCACTTCTTTTCATATTCAGTGTTAGGATACAGTCCCTTAATTATGTTAAAATCTAAAACTTATTTATCCATCTATTTTAAATATAATAAATTTCTATTGACATGTCTAATTTTTAATTGCCCCTTTTATTTGAAGTTTATAAGAACTATGTAGAGCCAAGAATATTTCCTTTATGCTGTGGTCTGAAGATTTTGCCCCATCCTCAGAATTAATTGGTAGGTTGCACGAGGTCAGGGGTGCTTGTTTGACCCTTCTTCCCTGTGAGGATGGAGTATCTGTCAGGAGGTGCCATCCATGAACCAGAGGGTGAGCCTTACCAGAAATCCAGTCTGCTGGCACCTTGATTGCTAATTTCCCAACACCCAAAAGTGTAAGAAATATATTTTTGTAATTTATCAGCTACCCAAACAATAGAATATTTTGATAGAGCAGCAAAATTCTTTGCCACTTATGTATATTGATAGTAGTGTAATATTTTCATTTTCAGAAGTAACATCAAATAAGAATTAAAGGTTATAAATCTTTAATCAGATTATTTAAGATAGCCTTGGCTATGAAATGAGGAAAGCCTGGAATATGCATGAAAGAGTGTTAATGCAAGTTTCCATGCACTTGAAGATTCCTGAGACTACTGGCAAATATCCAGTCTAATCCACCTGCCAGCTACGTGCCTTCCTCCATCAAGGTCTTACTGACTGCAGGAAATGCTGTTTTTGATTTCTGAACAAAGACCTGAAAGATTGAATATTGAGATTTACTAACTGCCTTTGTCCCAAACAGTCTTTTAAAAGATATCTGTATATCTAGCCACTGAAGAAAGTAAGAGAGATTCTAATTTTAAAATAAAAAGGCAGGCTTACTTACTGCAAAGCATAATGAAGATAACATCTCTCTCAGAATCAAGTATTAGCTTACTCTCCGTTGTAAATTATTCTTACCACTTTTTAAATGCTTGAGGTACTTGTGACAAATTTCCTTTGTTACATAGGAAACAGAAACTTATATGGTTAAAGTTAATATTTTAGAAAATATAACAAAATATGTTTTTCAGCCTATTCAGTAAAACAATGTCCGTAAACATTTATTGCACAACTAGAAGAAAAAGTCACTGTTACATTTAAGAAAATGAAAAGTAATGGAGCATAATACACTCTCAAGAAGTATATGACAGAAATGATATTTATAGTAATTACACTAATAGAAGTTCACATTAATAAAGTTCTCTGCATGAGACACCATGTTATAATAGGATAACATGGTGTTATCTTATAACACCTCTTATAAGTCCAAAAGTTGTCCATTATTAACCCAAGTTTTATATAAGGAAACTGTTGAGGTTTGGAGATTCTGGAACCGATTTGACCTGGTTTGATTACTTGGCTGAGCTAGAAATTTCAACCTAGGCACCCCGGGAACAGAATGCAAAAGTGACTGGAAATTGAAAATAAAACTGCAGTGGCAAATGGCAGTGTAAAGCAAAGTAACCTACATGAGTTTCAGGGTAGTAGAGAGAATTTAAGAAGAATAAAGATAAGGTTTAGAGTACTTTCAAAGCTGCAAGGGAGTCCCTTTCATGAAGGAGAAAAGGTGAGAGAGACAACACTCAAATGTCCTCAGGCATATAAATATGTCGCCCTCTGAAATTGGTTGTAATTCTTTCATTGGCCTCTCTGAGCCTCTAGGCTATATTGCCCTTTTCTATTGTTCATTGATTGTCTCTTTCCATTGGGCATTAGTTACCCTGGTTAATTCATACCCACCTTCTTATGGGCTCTCCAGACTTCCTTGTTCAGTGGGCCATGTTTTCCTCCCATCACCTCTAAAGCTCTGTTCTTAGTGTCCCTTCTCAGAAACTAGTGCTATAAAGCATTAGTTGATATGGGAGCAAAGGCTAGACAACAGTAAAAACTGTACTTGAACATGTGCTGCTTTATATTCCAGAACATATCAACTACCACTACTATACTCTGTATTTGAAGAAAATAGTGACATATAGAAAATAAAATTAACAAGATTATACAACTCAATCTTCTGTCTCTTTTGCATAAAAATATTATCACTTATTTTCATGCATATTTTTCTCTACTAGGATTGAGGGTTTTTAGGATAATATCTGTTTTTGATGAATAGCTTGAATTCTTACAAATCATTCATTGTCAGAGGTCAAATATACATTAAATATATTGAGGTGATAGGAAAATAGTCCTATGTCTTCTGTTTTTCATTTTTTAAATTTAATGGAATGTGTATATACAAAATCTGCTGATACAAAATTTTTATATTTTTTATCTACTATTCAAGATAAACAGAAGTTTCCAGACTCAAATACTGAACTATCATTAAAACAGAGCTAATGATGATGAAATATATTTTATATTTTATTTACATATGTGCGTATAAATTGCTGTCAATGCATTAATAAGTAGGCTGTCCACGTTACATTACTTTGATGGTAGCTTATATGTAAGTGAATAAAAAATGTTTAGAAGTTACTGTGGGGAAGAAATCCTCAGGCCTCTGACAAAAGTATAGCTTTCTGGGAGACAAGTAGCAACAAAAGCAGACCAGAAACCAAATTACATAAGTACAGCAACTCCCTTCCCACACTGCTGTAAATCCTCATGACACTGACAAGAGGATAGCCATCCTGGGAAGACAGCTAGTGATAGGAAGCAGGTCAGAGACCAAATGGCATGGTCCCAGCAACCCCTTCCCACCCTCCTAAAATGCCTTAAGACCGATTTTCCTGGGAAGATTCAGAATCTTCTACCCTGGTCCTGGTTGGCTCTAGAGATAAGGCCTCCATGTAAGATTAACATCTTTTGTTGAAGGTAGTAGTTCTAAAATTAGTCTGGGACACAGTGCCCTTCACTCTGCAGGAAAGATGACTTCCCTCGCCTCTCATGACCCCTCTCCCACATCCCAACTACACTAATCAAAGTCTCTTGAATCTGTGTGAGTGGGACTCACTTCTGGTCAGACTCCTGTCATACTCCTTTAAAATAAAGCCAATCCTTAACCTCCGGACTGACCTCCTCTCTATCTTGTGGACCCTGGCCAGACTTTACCCCTAAACCTCTCACTTACCTTTTGGATTATGGTGTTCTTGCAAAGTGACTATTTTAGAATAGAAAATAAATACATTGCACATTCTTATCATTTGCGAAACAGTATCATTGACACCAAAGTTTAAAAATATTCTAATACTTGAGTATCATCAATAGGCGAAATTCTCTGCCTCCGAAACGGCCAGAAAAAAAAAAGTTGCATTGGTAAATATGTTTGTAGTTGATATACACAGATATCTTCTGCAGCAATAAGGTACAATAGAGATAATAGACAAAATGGATCAATAAGAATTTGAAACTGGACAAACTTTTAGACATAAAAGGCCTTCAGAGTTGTTGACACATAAGTACATAAAAACAAAACCAGAAATGACAGAATTTTCTGTCCACCAGAAATACAAAATGAGTTGAGTACATATCATTGAACAGTATTTGTGGATTTAAGCACACACATTTTGATTATTGAATTTTAAGTTGGTAAGATTTTGCTTAGACCTCCAACAGAGCAGAACACTGCACCAAGTATCGCCTCTCCCCTATTCACCCTCTAACATAATTACATGTTTATTTTCCTCCTCATTATACTATCACTAACAAGAGGAGAGTTGCACAAACATAGTAGTGACCAGTAAAGAATTTATAGTTTCTTTATTATCAAAACTTCTCCATACGGCCTAGCTTCAGACAAGTTGACTATCCCTTCCGACTTTTTGCTTTTGTGTATTTAAATATTCTGCATGAGCCATTCCCTCAACTTGCTGACTGGCAGACACGATAAATACACTATAGTACTTACATCTGCAAGATTACTTGCTTTACACAATTTATTTTTTTATTAAAAAATATTTAAATATTTAAAATATTTAATAAATATTTTTATACTTGACTATAATCTGTAAATTATTTTTAAATAATTACTGTCACTGTCTTATTCTGACATACTCAATTACTGTCTTCAATTTCTCAGATACTTTTGGTACACATAAAGTATTTCTCTATTCACATGGCTCTGCTTTAAATGTTTTATTTTAAAAATTCCAAAAGGCTAGATGTGATCAGATGGTCAAGTTCTAGTGATAATACTAACATTATAGTTTATTTGTAGTTTGACCACTTATTTCACAACATGTTTATGCGTCTTTCTGTCGAGGATAAGAAGCCATGTTTTAGTGGGCCCATTTCACCAGTGTACACAGTCATGAGTGGACTGTCAGAGTGCAAGTTAATACTTCACATTCAACCACACAGCCAATATTTGAAAGACAACAGTAAGGATTAACTTCACCCAGCCCACAGAATGCCTCCTCCATACCAGAATCCTGAGAATACTGGAGTGAGAAAATAAATAAATATGTCAGAGCATTTTTTACTAAGTAAACGGATCAGCTTCATTTAACTATGTTGAAATTTAACAAAATAACAAGGTCAATGCCAACAAAACAATTTTTTTGCCCTGTAAAAGCTTTGGGATATTCAAGGTCAGCTCTTGTGAGCAGGAAAAAAAGAAAAGAAAAAACCCAGACTATTCAGATTGTACACAAAAGCTTGCGTTAGTTGAAGAAGAGAGTTTAATGTCAAATAAGAAGCAATGATGAAAGGCTACTAATGGAATGGAAAAGGATAGGGCAGAGAATAAAAGCCAGGAAGCGGGCAAAACAACTAAAGCAAGACCAGTAGATCAGGTACCAGGGTATTTTAAAAGTAAACAAAACATCCTTTTAATTCCTCAACTTTGTCATACAGCTACAGCGTAGACGTAATAAATAGCTATATATGTCATGTTAAAATAGCATTATGCATTTAAGTGACTTGTTATCTGCAAGCATCTATTAAAGCTTGCTTTGTACATTAGAATTTAAGCTTCTTAACTTAACTATACTCAAATTTAATGTCCACATATATTTGTATATGACTATATATGTCTGTATGTATATAGTATATATGTATATGTGTAAAATCTTTAATAACAGCTCTATGAACTAAGTCATATACTTCAAAATTGCTCTACTGAATTGTACAATTCATTTTTTTTTGTATTTTAACAAACTTGTTCAAACACTAGAATGATCTAATTTTTGAAAAATTTCATCACCCACCCCAAACTCCTGTACCATAAACAGACGCCATTTCCTTCTTCCTTAATACTTTGCAATCAGTAGTCAATATATTTGTCTGTATAGATTTGTCTATTCCCTGCATTTCATATAAATTGAATCATATTTTATGTGGTCTTTTGCTCTGGGCTCCTTTCAATTAACATAATGTTTTCCATCATTGTGTGGTATGTATCAGATCTCCCTTTCTTTGCATAATTTAGTAATATTCTATCAGGTGGATATGTTGCATTTTGTTGACCTATGGATTTCCCCTACGCCCTGATTTAGATGCATCCAGTAAGTTTGGGTATGTTGTGCTTTTATTTCATTTATAGTAAAATATTTTCTAGTTTTTGTTTTGCTTTTTTCTTGAGTCAATGTTATTTGGGATTGTTTTGTTTAATTTCCATGTTTATTGAGTTTTTAGATATGAAGATAGATAACCAGAAACACCAACTGTTAGAGCGTCTCAGAACGAAGTTTTAAATGAAAGAGAAAACATGAATATGCAGACAAACATAGATCAGGTGTGGGTCTGACTGAAGGGTGCCTTCAGGAGACTACATGTAAAGAAGTTCTGCAGTATAATAGGAAGGAGCAAGGTGTAGGCAAAGATCAATTTCCAATAGGCTTAGAGTTTGGTGAGAATGGTAGGTGGAATGGTTTGTTTTTAACTTGTTTGCATCTCGAACAGTTGGTGGGTTCTTGAGCTGCTGGAGAGACTTTCTGCGCAGCCCAGAGGCTGCCATGCAAGAGTGCTGGGAACTTATTGTGGACGGGGCACCAAGCTCCCAACCTCCCTAGGTGTCTCCCATCTCCACAGTTCCATACCAGGACAAAAGGAGCCATATTATTTCACTATTCGCTGTACACTTTTATCCTCCTCAAGGACTTCAGCTCCTCAGGTTTCATCTCACTTGTCCCAAACAGACATTTCCCAACTCTGGCCCAAACTGCAAGAGATTCAGGGGTCCAGTGGATCCCAGTGATCTGCATGATTTCAGTTCCTGGACTTTCTAAGTAAGCAGCCTTGCAGACAGAGGGGTGGACACAACCGGAGTGCTAGCTTTCCTCTATCCAGATTGAGACACTTTTCCCCTACCCACAGATGCTAAGAGAGATAATTCAGTCAATGCACTGAGGCTTCTATGGAGAGTGAGAAACAGACCTTTCTTCCAGGTGTCTTGCAGCAGACTTTGAGATCCCTGTTTTCATCAGATGGCAGGGGGTTAGCCAATAATACTTAAAACATGTTCTTTCTGTTCCTTTCTCACCATTCGTTCTTTCTGGGACTCCCATATTTATATGTTGATATGTTGCTCATTTTTCCTTATTCATTTTTCTGTCTGATATTCAAGCTGGCTAACATAAATTGATTTATGTTTAAGTATGCTGATTCTTTTTTCTATTTTTTTTTTTGAAACAGAGTCTCACTTTGTCACATGCCGTAGAGTGCTGTGGCATCACAGCTCACAGAAACCTCAAACTCTTGAGCTCACGAGATTTGCTTGCCTTAGCCTCCCAAGTAGCCAAGACTACAGAGTATACTGATTCTTTTGTCTGCTAACTGAAGTTTTTGTTGGCCTTCTCTATAATAAATAAAATTTTATGCTGATTCTTTTGTCTGCTAACTAAAGTTTTTGTTATAGCTTCTCTATTTTAATTTTATTTATTATATTCTTCAACTTCAAAGTATCTATTTGTGTTTATTTGACCATTTTCTATCTTTTCTATCTTTTTTTTTGCTTTAGTGACAGATTATTTTCTTGTATCTTTTGCTATTTTAGACATGGTTTCCTTTACTTCTTTGAAAATATTTATAAATGATCGAAAGTTTTATCTCATAAGTCCAATACTTGGGCTTCATCAAAGATAGCTTCTATGCATTATGATATATATTTTGAGGTTTTGTTATCATTGTTGTTTTTTCTTATATCACCCCTATATGCTGGCCATACATTATTTGCATATCCAATCAATTTGAGTTAAAGTTTGATAATATTTAAAATAATTTAATATGCTATGCTTGGCAATATGTCTTCAAACCCTTGAGGTGAGTTGATATTTTAGCTATTTGTTTAGTGAATTTCCTGGACTAGTCTGTACATCATGCATTCTTTTTTTTTGTATCTATGTTAAGTTAAAATAGTAATCAGCTGATAATTAAGAACTTTCTTCAAAGTCTTGAACTAATAGGTCTTCCGCTCTTTGCCAAGCAGCTTTGACTATGTGTTGGAAGATGCTCTCAATGTTCTGACACTTCATGTCTCTGCCTAAGTCTTCATTTCCTTCTTAGTAGAGCATTAAAGTTAGCCAAATGTAAAAGTTAGGACTATACAGGTCTTTAATAGGGAATTGCACACTCTTGCACATGGACATGATCTCCTATTCCCCAAGAAATAAATCAGAGATTTTAAACACCATGGCTAATATAATTTCCAAGATTTTCGTTTTGCTTTTATAATTTTGGCTAGTGTTTTGTTTATTCTAACTAGTATCTAACTAGCAGCATAATATTATTATTATGTTTAATAATAGACACCAATTTCTTTGACAAACAAACTGGAAAGTCATTTTTTTCTTTTTCTTTCTTTTTTTTCCCCCTCACTTAGCCAACTCTGAATCAGGTTAAATAAAGACAAGCCCTTTAAAAGACTTTTCCAAGAGCACCCATATTGGTCACTAAGTGACTATATGCTGGTGATGAGGTCTTTGGAAGACCTTCCCACCTGCTTTGCACATGGCCTGCTCTTGACCCCAGTGGTTAATAGGCTGCTGGTTTTTGCAGTTGTGTTGGTTTTCAAGGATACTGGGGAATGGACAGAGCTGGATGGGGATATACAAGTTTAAATGCTACAAAGCTTGTTGCTCTTTACAAGATACAGTTGATTTTTTTCTTGAATAAATTATTTTCAGATTGTAGAAGGCTTTTGCTTTATTTATATAGTTATGAAAAAGTTAACTTAGACAATTTTCCTGGGTTCTCCTTGGTTGTATCAACCAGTGGATTTTTAGGTTTTTATTCCACCATCTGAGAAGGGCCTACTCTTCTTTCTATATTATGATTTTCTTACTTAGAAACTCTATTTTAATTTAATGTAGATATCTACAACCAGAATCCCATAGAAAGTTACATATTTCTCATAAAACAGTAGATTGAACTGTAATCCTCAAAATCATATGACAAAGTAGATGAGTAAGATAAGAGAAGATGACAAGATCAGAGTCGGTAGCCTTCCATTTATCTCATAGGACAAAATTGCACCACAAATAATTGAATCTAATTAAATAATCTGAAGGTTTTCTATCTCTCTTAAATTTAGTCTTTAGAAATATAATTTTGAAATTTGATCATCAATATCATCATAGTTATCACAGTCAAGTAATGATCATATATGTCTGTATAATTTAGAATGTCTCTTTCATACTTTATATTATGAGAAATGTGCCAGGTTAGCATATCTTCTATGAATATCTTTCAATTTCATATTTTATCTATTAAAATGATAGGTGTCTTAAATGGAATTAAGAAGAATGTTACTGAAATTTTATCTATCTTTCAAAAAGTTATTTTAATATTCAAATAGAATGTAATTTAGTTTATTATTTATGAAATAGATTTATATAAAAACTTTTATAGTAAGTATGTGGAATATTTAACATGTTTTAGGCCAATCTTTGCTTCTGTTATTTTCACACCAAATTTAATTATTTTCCAAAAGAGATATTCTTCTAAAATGGTTATGTTTTTGTACATCACTTGCCTTTTCCCATTTGAATAAGACATTCTCTTGTGATTCTGAGAGTTTTTACATACTGTAGCTTAAGGCAAACACAGAACACAAAAATGTTAAGTATTTTAAAGAAATAATGCCTCAAAAATACATACTTATTAGAGAATCAATTAGGAAAAAGTCTTATTTATTCTCAAGTTGAGTTTAAATTCTGTCTTTGATATTTATAAGGTATATTTTACTGGGTAGTTGAGTTTGCAGATTGCTTCTCTTCAGCTGCTTCACTATGAGCACAAAATTAATTATATATGTAACAGCAGATGCCACCAATATACAGTTGAAAATGCAGTAATAAATCTAAACTTGCCTAACAAATAGAAATTGTTATACATTTCCTTATATTTTTCTTCTTTTCTTAAGCATAATCTCATACATAGAATATTGATATGTAAGTTTACTTATTTGTATGTCAGAGAACATGTAATAAGTTTATTTATAAGTGTTAATGTTGTGATTAATATTAATTATAGTTACTGGAAATAAAATGTCCAAAAATCAAGACTCTTCCTAAATTAATTAACAACTGTAAATTTCTTCTTACTGCATGTAGTCATGCAACAGCACCAATACAATTTTAGAATATAAACACACACACAGTTTTATATATATACCTATGTATCCATATATAGAGATGTATATTTCAAAATACATATTTCACAGATACACATGTATATATTATAAAATAGAACTCCTCTTTTATGCTACCAGGTCATTGAAATATATTTTTAGAATTGCATGAAAGTAATCACTTTGGAATTAATGTACTTGCTTTCAGTAATTTAAGACTTCCCTAATGATGCTAACTCTCAAGTACAAGAGCTATAAATTTGGTTGTATTAGGTAATAACCATATGCCGTGTTAAACGATTTTAAAACCACATACAGCACAAACACATAGATACTCATGCTGTTGATCATTCCAAGAACTAATCCGAATTTTTACCATGGTTCTCTGTCCCTTCATACACACACATACACACGCCCAAGCATACTACACACAAATGCAAAGCACAATCCATATTCTCATACATGTTTTGACTTCCTACTTCATAAGAATTATCTGTGGTTATTTTGAGTGGCCCTCTGCTTTACTCATTAACTTTGGATGACTGTATAATTAATTTTCTAAACTAAACACTTTTGCAAATGAAAAGAAGTTTTATTAATAATTATGCTAGAAAATGGGTGAAACTGAGAAATATTGTCATTCTTCAAACCCAAGTGGTAGATGCCTTCATCCACTCTTCCTTTCCTATGTTTCTAAACAAGGCATCTGGGTATCACTCCTCTTACCAAACACAAATTTCTTTACATGGATATTTCATTTCATAACTTTCTTTATCTACATATGCTTTCTCTGATTAATTCTTAGATTTAGATGCTTAACCCCTTTACTTGGCTTTTGCTTCCCTCTCTTACAGTGTTTTGCAACTTCTGCTCAAAATTGTTCTTATGGTCCCACCACATTTGTACTATGACTTATGAGACTGTGAATAAATTTTCTGTCTGCAACCTTTCTGATATAATTTCCTACCAGTATTTTCTGCTTCCCATCTACTGAAGCCACAATGGCCCTTTTGCTCCTTTAGAACCAAGTAAAAGCCCCTCCATTGAATCACATTTGCCATTTTCTATCCTAAAATGTTATCCCAAGAAAACCATGAGGCTTATTCTTCATTTTATTCATGTTTGTTCAAATATCATCTCCACTAAGAAGACTTCTTTGGCCATCATAAATAAAATAGCATTTTTACCCCTGTCTTGTAACTGAGCTTTATTTTTTTCATGTCACTTACCATAGGCTAAATTAGAATTAATTTTTTTTTTTTTGGCATATCAAGTCTGTCTTTTTTTTTAACTTCTTTTCCTTCCTTAATTTTTTAATTTAAAATATATTTGTGTACCTGGATGAACAGTTGAAAATATAGGGTCAAGATTATATAAGATATTTCTTTAGCATCAATAAATCACTTTATAAATAATTAATCAAGTCTGCCTAATCTTACAGTCTGTGTCATGCTCTTGTTCTCAGGAAGACTTCATTCTCTCATAATCCAGTAATTCTCCTGCCAGAGCATTTCACTTATGCAAGGATTCTCTTTTCTGTGTCATCGCTTTCAATTTTCTACCAGATAAGTTCTATCTGTATAAAATCATATTCTATCATTTTTATATAAAAATATTTTCTCAACCCCACGGCAAAGTCAAGGAACCATAAAATTATTTCATTAATATTCACAACAAGGTTTTGCTGTACTTCCAGGCTTTGATTGAATATCACCTTCTTATAATTCCATCAATAAATCTACTTACTATTTGAGTCTAATTTCAGATATCACATTATTCCATTTCCCACTATCTTTCTGAAAATATCATACTTTCTTTTATATATCTCCATTGTATTAAATTAATTATTCATAGTTGAAGATATCAATGTCTAAATATATTATTTTAATTATCTGTTAAGTCTATGATCTCTGCATTTTTCTCACTGAAATATAAGTTTAACGAAAGGAAGAGCTTGCCTGTGTTAACCATCTCTATATCTCAGAATAGTGATAGACTGTCAAATAGTAGATTACAAAACAAATAAAGTTCAAAAATAATTTTTTTCTGGAAATATATTTCTCATGATAAAATAGAATCCATAGTTTGATTTGTTTAGCAAATTATTATAGCATGGTAGTCAGTAAAACTAGCCCTTGTTTGGGAATTAAGAACTTATGCTCTAAGTTGTAGCTTTAACTTTGCTTAGGTGACTTGAGATAACTTATATAACTTTATTCTCTCTCTCTTTTTTTTTTTTTTTGACAGAGTGCCACTATGTTGCCCTCAGTAGAGTGCTGTGGCATCACAGCTCACAGCAACATCAAACTCTTGGGCTTAAGTGATTCTCTTGCCTCAGCCTCCCAAGTAGCTGGGACTTTAGGCACCTGCTACAATGTTCCGGTTATTTTGTTGTTGCAACTGTCGTTATTGTTTAGTAGGCCCAGGCCAGGTTCAAACCCGTCAGCCCAGGTGTATATGGCCGGTGCCCTAACCATGGAGTTACAGGAGCCAAGCCTTTATTCTCCTTTTATTTATCATAGTTCAAATTCTTGCATTTTCTGTATAAAATCATCTTAGTAAACTTTAATGAGCATATGGTATAATATTAGCCTTCTGTTTCACATACATTTTGTTGAAATAAATTTTTCCAAACCTATGTAGAAAGTTTGCCACTTCTGCTTTGTTAAACAAGAAAATACAAGACAAAAAGATGAATGAACAGTGAGGAATATATAATTTTATTGGTTTTTGTTTAAAAAAACAGAAAAGAGAAAAGGAAAAGAAACAGTGCAGTAAGATGAAAGCATATACCTAATGTGTATGGGAGCTTAGGAGAAAACTGTTAGCTCTCTGATTTCTTTTAAGGACTAAAAGCATTTCCTTATTTTCAAATGTACACCATTATGTGATCCTCTTAATAAAAAGAGTCATTTAATATTATCCTACATATTCACCTGCAGGATGACTGAACTAAGTAAAACTGAACCTGCTGGTAGTTTTTTATTGCTATTTGTTTCTCTCTAATAAGTGAATTTGTAATGAAAGCTTTTTAAATTCAAGAATCATTTATACATTAGGAAAACTGACATGGAATGGAATGATGAATAAAGAATAGTCATGAAAATTTGTCAATGACTTGAAATAGTAATAATTTTATATTTCCTTTTCCATTATAAATATTACAAAGACTTTAATGACTCACTCTAATAGATGTGACTCACTGGTTTATAGTAGTGTATTTCCCCTATGGCTGACTCTCTTGACCTCATTCATACATTAGAAACACTTTCAAATTTATTTTCTGTGCATATTACCACATGTAACAGTAAAATATTTCTAGGAGTACATGTTTCTTTCCAGAATGAATAACAAGTAAGTTAGGACAAAATAACCCAAGAAGCTGGGGACAGGAGTTACACATCAGCTGTTGCTTTCATTGTTTACTGCTGTGTTTGCCTGTCACATTTTCTAAACTTTTTTTTGAAATGCAAATTTGATACATTGCTTATTTTTCCTGACTCCATGTAGGCATAGCTTTTATACTGAAAAAAAGTCTTTTGATTAAAATTATTAAAGGTCCAGACACAATGCAAAAGTTTTCTTTCTGATGAGTATATTACCTTCAATTATGAAAGCATAGAAGACCTTCTGTATTACCACGTAAGTGTAATATTTTTGACTGGAATGAAGACTGATGTAAGGTTTTCATTCTGCCTTTCTAAATTTAGCAGTCTGGGTCATTAGTAGTGAAGTACATATCTCAGCGGTGTCCAACCTGTGGCCCACGATGACTATGAATGTGTCCCAAAGCAAAATCATAAACTTCCTTAAAACATTAAGATTTTTTTTTGTAATTAACTCGGTTGTGTGATTCTCAAGAGTGTCACATAAAATGAACATACATAAGCTCCCACTATTTATACTCATGTGTGGCTTCAGTTTTATGGTGACATGTGGCTTCCAGTTTGTTATCTTCTAAATTAGGACAAATTGACACAGGCAGTTGTTACATAAGCTCATGGTCAATTGGCGAGACAGCAATTATCACTATTTCAACCTTCCACAGCAACATCAGATGCTTAATCTTATTTAGAAGTCAGATAAACATTCTTATTTGATTATAAAGGGTTTTTCCACATTTTGGTGGCTCATCACACAGTCTCTGGGCTTTACAAGAAGCATCCACCTCACCCTGCATTGGCAACCAAGATGTGGAAGGTCCCAAACCTTGCTTTTTATTTTCTTGTCAGTTAATTTTTATTATAAAAGTAAATGTAGTGCCTCATCTATTATTATTTTTTAATCTCAGCTTGGCTTCTAAATCTCCAAGGAAAAGAGAACTCCAGACCAAAAAAAAAAAAAAAACATTACAGAAGATCATAGATTGTCAATGAAAGTGGACATATGACACTTTTTTGTCTAGGCAAATAGGAAGGAACTCTGCTACACTTGTAGGGAATTTGTGCCAGTGTGCAAAGGCTGCATTTTTACAAGGCTTTATGTGTAAAAGCATGCTGTCAAATTCAATGCATAGGAAGGATTCTGCCATAAGAACAAAATAGGAGAAATGAAAAAAAAAACTGTCTTCTCAAGAATTTTTTTTTTAAGTTGCAAATCAAATGGATTCCACTGTAAAAGCAAGTTATACGGTAGCATATTTAACAGGAAAAATCATTTGCTGATGTTGAGTTTATTAAGTAATGTATAGAAAGCATGGTCAATATAATTTTCCCTAAAAAAGGGGGGTATTTCTAAAATCAGTTTGACTCATCAGGGTATACTCAGGTGAATTGAAAAAGTTGGAAAATCTATTCAAAGAAGTTTGGAGAGTAAAGCTACTAATTTAAAATTTTATGCTTTGGTGATGGATGACAACACTGATGTTACATGTACTCCTCGATTTGCCATTTTTATTAGAGATTCCAGTGATGGATATAATGTCACTGAAGAAATGGCTTACTAAATCAAAAAATTTATACAAAGCAGTAAAAACATCCTAAAGTGATATCTTTGTCCACTGTCAACATATCTGGTATAGCTACCAATGGTGCCCCAGCAATGGTAGCTAAGAGAAGAATTTGTAAAATTAATGGAAGATGATGCAGTTGCTGCAAAAATTCAAGTTTAATGAAATATCATTCCCTAGCACAACAAGAAAATTTATGTGCAAAAGCTTAGATAACGTCATGCATATCACATTAGTGACACAAGAATCAAGGGGTTGAATCCTAAGAGCCAGGGGGTTGAGTCATTGCCATTTCCAGGAATTCATTAAAAGCATTGTTGATGACTAAGCTGACATCATTCACTTTTCAGAACTGAGATGGCTGGGTAAAGACCAAATATTGGAAGGATTTTTTGATTTGGGAAATGTTATCAGATAGTTTATGGTATCAAAAACTGAATTTGTGCTAGAACTTGACAATGACAGCTGGCTTACAGATTTAGCAATTTTTGTGGATTTAACAGCTTATTTATTTATTTATGAATTCATCTTCAAATTAATATAAGGGTAGACATAATTGAGTTAGACTGGTTACATTTGTTAGATAAAATCCCTGTTATAGTTGTGCCAGGCACCTTTAATGTTGTGCCTCTTAGTGGGGAGCAAACCAATTCTCCTCCCTCCTGCCTTCTCCCGCCTCTCTCCTTTTCCATTCCCCCAACTTATAATAGAGTTTTTCTCTTGTGTGAGTGTGGATTTGTCCATCTACTGGCTTCATGATAGTATTAAGTACATTGGGTTTTTTTTGCTTTTCCATTCTTGTGATACTTTACTAAAGACAATGTTGGCCAACTCCATCCAGGTTAATACAAAAGATGTAAAGTCTCCATCTTTTATAATGTCTGAGTAGTATTTCATGGTATACATACATTGCAGTTTATTAATCCATTCATGGTTTGATGGGCCATTAGGTTGAGTCCACATCTTGGCAATTGTAAACTGAGCTGTGTTAAACAATCTAGTGCAAATGTCCTTATGGTAAAATGATTTACTTTTTCTGCTGGGTAGATACCTAATAAAAAGATTGCAGGATCAAAAGGAAAGTTTATTTTTGAGTTCTTTGAAGATTCTCCATACTTCTTTCCAAAGAGTCTGTATTAGTTTGCAATCCACCAACAATGTAAAAGTGTTGCCTCCTTTCCACATACACACCAACTTCTGCAATGGTGGGTCTTTATATATAGATGATTCTCACTGGAGTTAGGTCATAGCACCAGGAGGTTTTGATTTGTATTTCTGTGATGATTAGGGATGATGAGCATTTCTTCATGTGCTTGTTAGCCATTCATCCATCTGTCTTCTTCAGAAAAGGTTCTGTTCATGTCTCTTGCCTAGTGATAGATGGGATTAGTTGCACTTTTTTTTGGTCGATCAATTTGTGTTCTCTGTAGATTCCAGTTATCAAGCCTTTGTCAGGTTTGTAACATGCAAATATCTTTTCCCATTCTGAAGGTTGGTTGTTTGCTTAAATTTGTGTGTCCTTAGCTGCACAGAAGCTTTTTAGAGTAACTATGTACTGTTTATGTAATTTTGTTGTTGTTGCGATAGCTGCCACAATCTTCTTCATACAATCTTTCCCCAAGCTGATATCATCCAGAGCTTTTCCACACTTTCTTCTAGGATTTTTGTTTCATGTTCTTAGACTACATTTTTCATCCATCTTGAGTCAATTTTTATAAGTGATGAGAGATTTGGGTCCAATTTCAGTCTTTTACATGTAGGAATTAACAGCTTATTTAAATGAGTTAAACATGCAACTTCAAGTTGAACAGCAATTTATCAATACAATCTTTCAAATCGTAATAGCATTACAAATGAAACTGAAATTATGACAAACTCAAATTAAGGAAAACAATTTTATGCATTTCAACACATTCACTAAACGCAGTCCTGTGAACAGCAAAAAATATACAGCCCTGCTTTTCAATCTGATGCAAGAATTTGAAAGCAGATTTCAAGATTTCTGTGAAAATAATATTTTGGTGCATTTTCAACTCCATTTTCAGTCAGCCTAAATATGTTGCCTACAAAGTTTCAAGTGGAATGCATAGAGCTGCAATATGATACTCAACTTATAGAAAAATTTGATCATGTCTTTTTATTGGACTTTTATAGGTCTTATCTTTCCAGAGACAACTATCCCTGTTTCACAATCACACCTTACTCAAGTCATAACTTTTGGCAACACCTACATTTGCAGGCAACTATTTTCAGGAATAATGAACATTAAGTGTAAAATTAGAACTGATATATCTAATGAGCACTTTGAGAACTCACTGAGAATTGCAACTACTTCCTTTGAACCAGTTATTTTGTCAAATACAATGTCAAACATCCCAGTAGTTTTATGTTACTCACTTTTCTTTTACTTTCATAATAAAAAATATTTTAAAAAGGGATGTTTTATCACCAAGATATGTATATTTTCTATTTTCTTGAGTGCTAACTTGGAACCCATTCAACAATTTTAGAAGACACTGAACAGGATGCTCCGTGAGTAGGAGCAGAACATTGAGGAGCATGTACTATGTGAGAACGTTTTTGCTTAGCTGTGGTTCTGCATATCAAACAGTGGTGCATGGTCCTTTCTGTTTCCTCATCAGCTTTTTTAGTTTTTGTGCATTTAACATGTGCTCCAACACAACTCTTAATCTCCCAATGTGGCCCAGAGCAGCTAAAAGTTTGGACACCCTTGACACAATAAAGGACTTGGTGATGGTGAAAATGGCACATTTATTGTGTACATATTTTATTTTATATTCTAAAGTTTTAAGTGGATACAATTTTTGTTCTATGGATGAATTGTATAATGCTAAAATAAGGGCATTTAATATGCCTTCAACCAGGATGTTGTACATTTTACCCAGTAGGTCAGTTGTTATCTCTCACCCTTTGCTTACTCTCTCCTCCTGTTAGTGTCCAACACCCTTACACCACTTTATGACAGTGTATACCCATTACCTCCCACTTATTAGTGACAATTTATAGTGTTTGTTTCTACCTTCTTGAGATACTTCCCTTGGGATCTTGGACTCCAGTTCTATCCAATGTGCAAAAAAGGGCATTACTTCATTCCTTTCTTGGCTAAGTCATCCTCCAAAAGGTGTGTTTGTATGTGTGTTTTTTCTTACCCTCTCATTAGTGCTGGACACTTAGAGTGATTCCACACCATGGCAATTGTGAATTGTGCTACAATAAACATTTGAGTTTTGGTGACTTTGATATAATGATATAGCTTTCTTTGAGTAGTTACCCTGTAGGAGGATTGTTCAATTGACCGTAGATATACATTCAATTGTTTGAAGGATATTCCCAATGTTTTTCATAGAGACTGTATTATTTGCAGTCACTACAATAGCGTATAAGTGTTTCTTCTAAATAGAATCCACACCAACATTGATTGTTTTGATTTTTTAATAATGGCCATTCTAAAAGGGATAAAGTGGTATCTCATTGTAGTTTTAATTTTCATTCCCCCAATGTTAGTGATATTGATCATTTTTAAATGTTTACTGGTCCTTTATCTTCTTTAAAAAAAATCTGTAGATCATTTTTGCCTACTTTTGATGGCACTATTATTTTTTTCTTGCTTACTTGAGTGTAGATTCAGATGTCAGTTCTTTATTGGATGCATAGTTTCTCACATTCTGTAGGCTGTCTATTTTCCTTTGCTGTGTAGAAACTTTTTAATTTAGTTTATTAATTAATAAACTAAAGGTTATTTAATAACTAAGGTTAATTAGTCCCATCAATTTATTTTTGTTGTTACTCTATTTGTCTTTGAGAAATAGTCTTAAATTTGTTGCCAAGTCCAATGTCTAGAACTTTCTCCTATATTTTCTTTCATTTTTTAAATTTTAATTTTCATGCTAAAATCTTTAATCCATTTTCAGTTGATTTATGTATTTAATGAAAGATAGGGATCTTGTTTCATTTTTCTGCATGTGGCTATCCAGTTTTCCTAGCGTCATTTTTTGAATAGGGTGTCCTTGCCACAATGTATGTTTTTGTTTGTTTACTGAAAATCAGTTGATCATAGCTAAATTGTTTTGTCTCTGAGTTCTCTATTCTGTTTCATTGCTTGATGTCTCTACCTTTATATCAGTACCATGCTGTTTTTGTTACTATATTCTTATAGTATATTTTAAAGTCTAGTAATGTAATCCCTCCAGATTTATTCTTTTTGCTCTAGATTGCTTTGGCTATTTGGGTCTAGACTTTATTTCTGTTTACTTTTACCTTTGAGGTTAAAATGCTCTCTGTGATATGCTGGTCTTCATATTTTGATAAACTAAAAAGGTAGTTTGTAATTAAACTGTATATGAAAACTATTGAGCCCAACATGTATACTCATGACAGTACTTAAATAGTATCATTTAATTCGGATACTTTAAATTTTATTTTGCATATTCATATTGCATCTACAATTTCTTGTTAGAAATAATATTTAAATTAATTGCCGTTATTCTATGAGTTTAGTATAATATATGTAATATAGTATTTTAAAAATAATCCTCAATATAACATTGAGTTACAGATAATAAAGCTAATATTCATTTGTTGTATCACTTTCCTAAGTTTATACAGCAGGGACAATAAATTAAAGCACATAAAACTTAAACTTTATAGGTTATAAATACCTTACGTTCATAGCATTATAAAATGATAAGAGACATAAGTTGTTCTAGACAAACTATTGTCAAAGTGAGAAACTATTTTCATCTCTTACCATTAATATTTATACTCATTCTTACATGTGTCATGTCCTAATTATTAATCTTAGTTGAATTTTTAAAATCTTAATGCAATGACAAATTATGAGTAACTGGCTAATTTTTCAAAAAATGAAATATGGTACCTTTGAAGTAGGAATCTAGTGCGTATAGCCCTCTAGCCAGCTACTAACTGGAAAAGATTTAGGAGTCCTCTGGAAATAAATATGTTAGTCCCAGCTACTAACTAGAAAAAGATCTTGGAGTCCTTTGGAAATAAATATGCCTGAAACATAGGGCTCAATACACATATATTTTATTTGAGGAGGAGAGAGGATGTAAAACAAAGGAATATGTTTTTAACACTATTACACTTAAGAAACAATGATCAAAACTCTGTATGCAACTAAAATAAACTGAAGAATTTGAAAAACTCTACAGAAGGTGCCATAAAAAGTACAGATATTTAAAGAAGTCTTTTCTTTTCTTTTTTTCTTTTCTTTCCCTTCCTTTCCTTTCCTTTCTTGAAGATGGGGGTCTTGCATTGCTCAGGCTGGTCTCTAAATTCTGATCTCAAACAATTCTCTCACCTCAGCCTTCCAAAGTGCTAGGATTATAGGAATGAGCCATTGTGCCCAACTATTTAATTTGTTTATTTTCAAGGAAACATTAGATATCTGAGGACTCAATACAATCTAAATGAATTAAGTCTGAAAAATGAGAATCCTTTCATTAGAAGGGAGAGAATGATGGTCTCTTTCAGTCTAGAGTTTCTGCAAAAAAGAGAAACTATCTCCCTAAAACATGGAAATAACAAGAAAATAACCAAACTTATTAAAATTGATATTATTTCAGAGGCCTGCTATACAGTAAGATCAAGAGATATTATTGTCATATTTTAATTAATGGCTTACTTCAATATGTTAATGTTCTCTCTCTGTTTTTATCCATCATTTTTACTCTCTGTTGAATTTCATTTCTTTAATATTTTATAAGTATAGAAAGGGAAATGAAAATTCAGATAAATTCTTTCTCCCATTAAAAAAAAATTAAATCAGTATTACTTCAAAGAACAGCTTATTGTATAATGATTACATTTTATTTCTTTTAATTTGAACTGTTTAAGTTAGAATATTTTTTTATTATCATCTAGATATATGTTTCTTTAAAGCACTGGAATCAAGACTATTTTGACTCATCCTGTAATGGCTGAGGAGTACTCCATGGTCTACATATACCATATTTTGTTAATCCTCCAATGAATTGATGGGCGGATGGATTGATTCCAGATCTTTGCAATTTTGAAATATGCTGCAATAAACATTCAGGTGTATATGTCTTTTTGACACAATAAAATGATTTCTTTTTCTTTTGTTACATACCCAGTAGTGGGATTGCTGGATTGAATGGTAGGCCTACTTTTACTTTTTTGAGAAATCTCGAAATTGTTTATCTTAGGGTTTGTATTAGTTTGAATTTTTAAAACCTTAGGAATATTTTAACTTTATTTTCAGTATCATGGACTAATTTGATTTTTTTCCTGGGGTTGGGTTTGAACCCTCCACCTCCGGCATATGGGGGCCAGCAGTCTACCTCTTTGAGCCACAGGTGCCACCCTATTTTGATATTTTTATAGTCATTATTATTTAAGATATTTAAAAAAATATTCCCAAGGCCAAATGCAAAGATCACAATAATAAACAAGCTCATTTTTATAGTCAGTATTCCACATTTTGGTACATTGAGGTATTTTATTACAAAGTAGACTGTTTATGCAGAGATTTAAGTTGAAAATTTGTACAGATTCTTTCTCTGAGTTAGGGTTCTGAAACTCAGATTTTAGCTGACTTTATAATATTAACTTTGTGTCTGAGGTTAACAGAATATGAAATTACAGTAAAGCTATTCTCAAAGAGTTAACCTCTTTTATCCCAATGCTACAGATATGCAGGAAATGAAGTTTGGCCACTGCTCTGATAAGTTTATGGTACTTGATCAGATACAAAGTCAGATTTTTCATGAATAAGAGAAATGCACTAACAACCAAAGCCAAAATAACAGCAACTGAGCCCTGGGGGAGTTCCAATTTCCTTATATTAAAATCATGAAGCTTTATATAACCTGCAATAATCTATACTAACCTTAACATTAGCCTGGGTAAGAGACCTTCCAATTGAATACATTATAGGCCTGTCTGATCACTAGTACACCGGTATGCTTGTAGAGTTTTCAGAGTTGGTTCTCTGCCTTCTGCACTGACCCTCCAGAACTCTCAACCAAGGAAACTTGATAGGTACTCACTGAGAAGGAGGAAGATGGAAAGGAGTCCTATTGTTTATCCCAGGGCATTTATTGAAAGGCAAATTCCGAGCGAGAGAGACAATAAATCTATAACAGACATGATTAAATTCAGAATTTCATTCTTTGATTACGTAGGTTCCATAAGCATCCCTCTGCATACATTTGAACCCATTACTGTAGCAAGATAATGCCATATTTGTACCTAAACCACACTCATCTATCCTTCTGGCAAGTGAAGAAGAGCTCACTCTTCTCTAAAATAAAATGCGTATTTCCAAGAGCTATTGTTTCTAGGAAGGATTACATTTCTCACTCTTCAAATTAATTTGTTGTTTTCACTGAATATTCTGATGCCTAACAATTAAATTGTAAAAAGAATCTCAAATAACTAGAATATAATATAGACACAAAAGGAGTGCAAGAATGATGTTCAGATAGCTCCTGCTTAGGGATTTATTTTTCCTTGTTTTAGACGGCTTCTGATCCTTCCTTTGTAAATAATGAGTATAATGCTTGACCCTTTGTATCAGCTAGCACGGCTATGGTATCCAGATGTTTGATCAGACATTATTCTGGATGTTTCCATGATGGTGGTTTTTGGTGAGATTTTTAATGGGTGGACTGATTTATCATTGTGAATATGCAGTAGGTTAATATGCTTCCAAAAATCAAAATTATTTTAAAAATGCATAAGCCTAGCATTATCACTCCTTTATGTCTTTCATCTCACTCCTCTACCTGTGGAAAGCAACCAGTTTCAAATTTTGTGGTTGTCTTTTCCCCTTTTTGTTTTTCTAAATATATACCGATATAATTACATTTTCTCACTCTTCCCTTTTTCTTACTTAAAGAATAACATCTATATGATTTTTCGTACATTGCTGACTTCTTGCTTATTAGTATCTTTTTTTCATAGGCTTTTCATCATCAGGCTTTTTTTCCCATTTGATGGATGAGAAGTTGTATCAACTTTTAATTTTGTATCTTGGTTTTAATTTGGATTTCTCTTATTATGAGTTAATCTGACTCCTGTGGTCTGTCAATTGTCTTTGCTTGTGGTAATTATTCTAATGAGAAAGAATTACTTTTTATAGTCAAATGTACCAACCCTTTCTTTTATCTGTTCTTCTGAAAGTGTTTCTCTATACTCAGGCCATGGACAAAGTCAACACAAAAATATTTCATTTTGAGGCTAAGAATGCTGACTTTTACTGTGATTATTTGCCTAAGCCCACAAAGATAGTAGTATCCAAGTCAAAACTGCATTTATTTTTTAATTGAGTTATCTTTTTGATTTCTAAATTACTATTGGCTCAGTTCTATCTTAAATTAATTTGAGAATGCAGAAATACATGTAAATCTCATCAGATTTTAGAACTATTGTTTTAGAGTTCCAGCTCTTAGCACAATAGTATGGGAAGAACACATCAACTCTCTACACATTGTACTAGCTAAAGAGTAGGGTTAAAATATCATAAAAGGTCAAGTCCTTCAGCCTGTTCTAAAAGATATATTTGTACCAACCTTGACAGTTCTTCTCTTTTTCATGTATTATCCAGGTTTTTTACAACTACAAAGGCTACTTAAGAATTAGCTGTTCAGTTACTAATGGGAAAATGAAATGGTGGAGAATGAATATTAAGATAACATTATAATCATCTTAATACTGCTTTTCAGCTTAGTTCTTAATATAGTAATTTCACAAAGAGGAAAAATATGAAGCCATCAGAACATCCTCAGGAAGAAGTAAAATTTATATTATTCTACGCTTATTGCTTGGAAATAGTTTTAGAAAAACTAGAATCCTTCTGTGTGCCCCTCTGGGAGCTTGTGCTTCTTAGTTATGGTAGGATTTAGAGCCCAGCTTTTTCACTGAGACATTGGGGAAAAGATGAGCATTCTCATTACATTTTTAATAAAGCAAGAACCAATGTATAAAAATAAAAGTTGAAAAGTGTAAAGTATGTGCATGTATTAAATGCATACCTTCTATATTGAAGTAGAACTTCTGAAATTATTTCTATGAAATTATTATGGCTTTCAAAAAAGTACTATTCAATTAAATGCTGAGAACAACATTGCAACAAATGTACCTATATAATTAAAACAAATTCCTGTGCCAGGAATTGAAAAGTAGCTGGACAATCAAGTCAAAGTTGTTTCTACAGTACAACTAAAATCCTGAAAAAGAATATTATATAAGACATAAGTTAACCTACTGCAGTACCTGAAATATATTATATCTTTAATGAGTTTTTTCAATATTGAAATTCAGATTTCTATAATTCATCAAGATATATAGAATGTATATCCAAATACCAACACATTATAAATCCTTTTGGTAAATGAGGAAATGATATAATACTAACATTTTCCTTTTTTTCTTTTTCTTTTCAAATTGTGGGTTATTCTGAGGGCATGTATAATTACAATACATTATATGTGTCTGGAGGCCAACGTCCAAATTTCGAGTTGTAGTTGAGTCCTTCATCCAGGTAGTGTGCCATACACCTCTACATCATTCCCTTCTTGAGTTTAATTGTGTGTTTCTCTCTTGTGGGTCTCCAGTCGTTATTCTACTGTCTTCAGACTAGTACTGAATACAGAGGCTGCTTGCTTCTCCATCCTTGAGATACTTTACTTAGGAGAATGTGCTTCAAATGTATCCAGGTAAATAGAGAAGATGCAAAGTCTCCATCTTTTCATGGCTGCACAGTATTCCATAGGGTACATATGCCACAGTTTATTATTACACTCATGAGCTGATGGACACTTGGGTTGTTTCCACACCTTTGCAGTCGTGACCTGCCTGCTATAAATGTCCATGTGCAAACTCCTGGTAAAATGAGTTTTTTCTTCTGGGTATCTGGGTTACAAGATCAACGGGAGGTTTAATTTTCGTTCTCTGAGTATTCTCCAAACTTGTTTACCAGAAGGTTGTACTACTTTGCAATCCCACCATCAGTGCATAAGGGTACCTCTCTCTCCACAGCTGTGCCAGCATATGCAGTTTGGGGATCTTCTTCGTGAATTCTTTCCCAAGACTGATATCATTAAAAGTTTTTCCCACACTTTCCTCTAGGGCTTTTTTGGTTTGTTTATGTCAGGTCTTAGATTTAAATCTTTTATCAAAGTAAGTTAAGAATTGTAAGTGGTGAGAGGTGTGCATCTCATTTCAGTCTTGTGTGTGGCGTACCAGGTCACCTAACATTATTTATTAAATATGGATTATTTTCTACAGAGAAATACTCACTCTTACAATATAGCATGTTCTTACATATAATCAAGAGCTATAACCTGTTCCAACACAAAAAGAAATTTACATACTATGGCCCATCTTCTTTGAAAATATAGAATACCTATAAAGAGTGGGGTTTTTTATTTCTTTATTTTTTGAGATATAAGAGAGGTGATGCAGATGAAGAGAAGTTGAATACATATCTCTACATCTTATACAGGATTGCAATATGGCTGTCCTAAATAAAATTACATTACCTCATATTTAAATATGCAAAATCTCGTATCTTATAAGTGTAAAAACCCACTACAGAGGCTAGCCATAGAGCTGCTTTTTATTTAGTAAAACATTTCTACACCATTATACAGCTTTATCTTTTAGGAAATAAGGAATAACTACAGATACTACATGAATCTTTTCAAACTTTCCAAATATAGGTGACGACTTTGTTATATAAAGATTTCCAGAATAATTAGACATTCTCTCCAATTGGTGTTGTAGAAGTAATATAATTGATAACATAATTTCACAAAAATAATAGCTAAGCAAAGTTTTAGATGGATTCCTAATACATAGGCAAATAGTACCTTGAATCCATTGTGAACCATTAGCACAATAACACAAAACAAGATGCAGTTGAGTTTGGACAAGTGAGTTGGTATTGGAAAACTGTTAATTTCCTATATCACATATCTAGATAAAAGAAAAAAAATGTTTTCTAGATGTTGTACCAGTGGGTCTTTGGGCAACTCAACACGATTTTCGGACTTCGATGTTCTTCTGTGATTTACATTTCTTAGAATCTCTCCCCCCTGGGTTGAATGTTGTGTACCACCAGTGGAAGCGACTCAGCAAGATTGGTAGGACAGAGGAAGTAAATGAGAAGGTCTTCCATCATTGTCTCTGCAAAGCATCTCTTTTAGTTTCTGAGGCATCTAAATACTTTATGAGTCTATTTGTCTTGTTTTTGCAACTTCTTAACCCTCTCAGAGTAACAGTTGAACTTGTGAGTTAGAGGTGGCTTTCCCTGACAAATATTCCTTGAGTCCTTTCAATAATAAATATTGAATAGTTTTAATTATATTTCTTTATAAATGTTGTAGTTGTGGGGACTTCTTTCTTCCTTTCTTTTTTCCTGTTTAATTGTAGCCTAACAGATATAAATCTTTAAAAAAAAATAAATTGAGACAGCTTCTATTGAGATCTAATTTCCATAAAATAAAATCAATCTTAGTTTGAGAGAATTTATCAGTTCCATGCATGATATAATCACAATTCAAACAAAAAGAAATGGAGTACTTCTCTTTTCTGAGAAATTTTATTTACATAAATCTCTCTGGTCAATCATAACAGTGCGATTTTGAATTCTGTAACTGCAGAATAACTACTATAGCTATACACTTCTGTTTTGACCTTCCCATAAGTAAAATCAGTATGTTTACATCTTTATGTGTATCTATCTCCCAACCTGTCTTTGGGGAGAGAGGTTTGCCCATTTTGTTGTACGTATCAATGCTCTATCTCCTTTGTTGCTTATTGCATTGCACCAAATGTTTCCAATTTTCTTACTAATGTAAATATTGTATTTTTCCAATTTTTACTATGTAAAAATGACCTGCTATTTAAAAGTCTTTCTGTATTCATTTTTAATTCTTCTAAATAAACACCTTTAAATACTGTTGTAATATTCTAAAAATGTTATTTAGGTCAAATCAGTTCTAGACATCACTTCATGCCATGCCCATTAATTTTTAGGTAAAGGTTGTTTGAAATTACAAGGATAACAATGTTAATTTTAAAAAATGAGTACAGATTAATTTATTTCTTTTATTTATTTGCTTTTGTTTCTGTTTTTTGCTTTTTGTTTTTTCAGACACAGTCTCACTTTGTTGGCCTTGGCTATAATACTTTGGCATCATAAGTCACAGCAACCTCAAACTCCTGATCTGAAGCAATCTTCTTGCCTCAGCCTCCCCAGTAGCTGGGACTACAGGGTTGCACCACCTTAAGTGCTAATTTTTCTATTTTTTGTAGAGATAGGATCTCCGTATTACTCAGGCCGGTTTCATACTCCTGAGCTCAAACAATCCGCTTTCACCTCTCAGAGAGTGTGAATCACCATACTGGTTAAAATTATCTATTTCTTATTCATTCTTTTGTTGTTATCTTTTATTTTATGTGTTTTTAAAATTCTTAGTAGACACATGCATGTATGTTATTGTTATGTCTTTCTTGTGATTGCTTCTTTTCTATCTCTATTAACTCTGTTTCTTGAAGTGTATTTTTTACTGCTATAAATGTTGGCACATCATGTTTTTTATCTCTAGACTTTTTGTTGCATATATCTCTTTATGTCTTTACTTTTATTATTTATTTATTTATTTATTTTTGGAGACAGAATTTCACTTTATCACCCTGGTAGAGTGCTATGGCATCATAGCTCACAACAACATCAAATTCTTGGGCTCAAGCAATTCTCTTGCCCCTGAGTAGCTGGGCGTACAGGTCCCTGCCACAATGCCCATGTATTTTTAGAAATGAAGTCTTGCTCTGGCTCCGTCTGGTCTGTGAGCTTAGGCAATTCACCCACCTCAGCCTCCTAGAGTGCTAGGATTACAGGCATGAGCCACCATGCCTAGCCCCAACTTTTTACTCTCAATTATATATTTTTTATATTTGAGATATATTTCTTATAACTACCTTATAGTCAATATTTATTTTTTCCATTCTGACATTCATTCTTTTCTAATTATTGCATATAGTCCTACCATTTAAAATAACTATTGATATTTGCAGTTCATCCAATTTTGCTCTCCGTTTTTTGTTTTCCTTCATTTTCCTATATTTCAGTAGTATGAGTATTTCTAGTAATCAATGTTATGTACTGTACTAATTTTTAGGCTACATTATGTAACTTCATGATTTGTGGAGTAGGGGGTTGCTGTAGAAGTTAAAATATATATTGTTAACTTATTACAATCCACCTTCATAAAACACTATTATTATTTCATAATCGTGAAAATTATTAAAAACTTTTAATGGTATAATTATCCTGTCTTCGAAACTCTGTACTCATTGTCTTACGTTTTCTTTCAAAATATAATATAAATTATTATTTTAGTAGTATATTTTTAAAATATCAACAAACATGTACTTCATTATGTATTTTCATTTACTCAAGTATTTACCTTGTGATGCTTTGCCATGCTCAGTATACCTTACACATGGGGAGTTTCATCTTGCTCTCAATTCTTCCCGTCAGATTTTCTTCTAGCATTTCTCACAGTGGGAATATATGGGAGAAACATGCCTTCAGATCTCATCTGCTTGATCTTCCCTCCATTTAGTTTTCATTTTGAAAGACATTCTCACTGTGTATATAATATCTAATACTAGATTCCAGTTTTCATTTTGTTCAGTAAAAACATTTTAATAGCATGTTTTGTTGTCATTTCAATACTATTTTTATATGACAGGTTTTACTCTTTTCTTTATTCCTTTACATATATTGTGTCATTTTTCCTGCTATAGTGGAAAAATTGATGTTCTCTTTACCACTGGTTACTTAGCAGTTTGACACTGATTAGTTGCAGTTATCATTATCATAATATTATCATTTTCTTAATTATGGCAATAATATTTCTTAGCCATACTTTTGAAATGAATAAAAACTGTGTTATAAGCTTTTATTATGAACAAACAGAAAAATCATATATACCAAATAAGACAAATTTTGTCTTGATAAGTGGCAATTTGAAACTTTCAATTTTTCTGAAAGCTAATTTGATCATTGAAAATTTAATAACACTGATATATATTCATTCAAAATTCTATTTTGCAAATATAGTGTCTGCCAAATCCTTTATATTTCAAAATCCTGAGAGGAGCTTATCTTATTTGAAAAGCTTTAAAATCAATCCACATATTGAGGAAGAGATGGTTACGTCCATGTTACACATAAATAGTGTGATATAATTTAAACCGTATTTATGCTTTGTTTTCAAAGGATACTTGAGTGTATCATGGCATTAACTACAAACACATTTCTTGCCATAAAAAAATGTTTCTTAAAAATTTTCTATACTCATCACCATTTCAATATGACCTACGGTTCATGCTAAAAAGGCCAAAATTACCTCAGGTTATGTGAACCCAATAGGGAAGATGACAATGGGCACAGAAACTTGATTTTTTTAAGCTTTCCACTTAAGCAGAATGACATTTAGAAATCATTTTCTTAGGCACATATCAAAAGAGATACTTCTAGTACAGTATAATCCAACTTAGATAAAATATTAACACTATGCTATAAAAATACATATTGTGACTTGATGCATTGTACTATTTAGTAAAGGTTATATCAATGACGTAAAATTCAAAAATTTATTTCAAGTTTTCATTGACAGAAAATAATTTACATATTTATAGGATAGTATATGATGTTCTTAATGTATGTATTTTGAGCAGGTAAATTGGGCTAATATTATTCATCACCACACTTACTTTGCAGTATGACCATTTAAAATCAACTCTTTTAGCAATGTAGAAATATAGTTTCTCTCTATAGACATACATATATGTACATAGAACCACCTTCCATGCTCTACATCTATGAACTGATCTTTTTAAGATATCACATTTTAGTGAGATCATGTGGTATTTGTTCTTCTCATGATGTATATATAGAATTTTTTTTTGAGACAGTCTCACTGTGTTATCCAGGATAGAATGCCACAGGGTCAGCAAAGCTCCCAGCCATCTCAACCATTGGGTCTCAAGGGATTCTCCTGCCTCAGCCTCCTGAGTAGCTGGGACTACAAGAGCCTATCACCACAGCTCCTGGCTAACTTTTCTATTTTTAGTAGATGTCTTCTGCTATTTTTTTCCTCAGGGTTTCATAGTTCTCTCTATAGAGATTCTTCCCATCCTTTGTTATGTATATCCCAAGACACTTCAATTTCTAGAGAAGAGGTCTTGCTCTTGCACAGGCTGGTCTCAAACTACTGAACTCAAGCAATCCTCCCACTTCAGCCACCCAGGGTTTTAAGCATGAACCACCATGCCTGGCTTATGTAACATTTTTGATAAGTATAGTCACCATGCTTTATTTTCAAAAGATATTATGAGGTTATCATTACATTAACCACAGACACACTTTTTGCCATACAATAACATTTCTTAAAGATTTTTCTAATCACCACTCATTTCAACATCACCTGGGGTTCTCCTTAAAAATGCCAGACTTACCTAAGGTTATGTGAGGTAGGGAAGATGACAAGTGGGCACTATTGCAGTAGTTCACTAATATTTATTCTCCCTGTCTAATTAAAGCTGTACCCTTTGAATAACATTTCTCCTTTCCCTGTCAACCTTCCACCTTCCAGCCACACCAATGCTCTACACCTATGAATTGGACTTTTTAAAACATCAAACATTAGAGATATCATGTGGTGCTTGCCTTTCTCATTTGCCTGACATTTCCCTGTTTTATTTCAAATAACATACAAATTCATCCACGGTGTTGCTTATTTTTAAGATTGGGTAGTATTCTGTTGTACACATATAACACATTTTCTTTACACATTCCAATGACATAGATATGTTTAAAAAATATGGAACTCAAAGTCTGTTCTTATAGCAAAGGCTACTTTTTGTTTTTTACATCAGCTATGAGTTAATTGGTAAATTAACAGTCTCCCTAGGAACTCAGGCATAATGTTGTACATTTTCTGACAGTGTAGAGTATGAGTAAAGTCAGTATCACTTTTGGATTCAGCTCTGAAAAAAAATATATTTTATCATTAGTCGAGTGGCAGAAAAATGAAGTAGTTCGTAGTTGGAGCATTAAACAGGTCATTATAGAAGCTGAATGTGGACATCATCATTGCCAAGTGTAAGACATATCATATTCTGTCAGCTTCTTTAACGCCTTCAGTTTGTTTTGTCAGAATTTTGGTATAAATTAAGTGATTTATATAAAACAACAGCACAAAATTTTACCTTTAAAAAGTATACTTTTGTGATTGTCCTTTTGATCAAAATATTGCTTTTAAATCTTTATACAGAAGCTTTGTTCAAAGGCAATAATATAAGTGTTCAGAATCTTACAGAGAGAAAACCTAGCAGGTCGGCAATTAAGAATTGCTACAGAGGCACATTTTATAACACTGGGTGTTCAGCTTAAATACTGTTCTTAATCACTGAACAGTTATAATGAATCTAACATTGGCAAAGTCATAGAATTCTTAATGTTTTAAACATTGTGAATAGCTAAACTCAAATCTTCAAACCTCAGCTAATTCCATCCTCAATTTTCCCTCTTGTCCCTCCCCTAAATTATCTCATATCCTTGACAAAGTTATAGATCAGAACAGTTGAAATGTCACTGAAATTTGATTGTTACAGCAAATATACATATAAAATACCTCTATATATATTAGGTTAAGTATTCTTAACCTTATATATTAGCAGACGTAATTAGTACTATAGAACAAGTACAATAGTACTACAATTGACAAAACAATTATCTCAAAAGTACAAAAAACTTTACTGCCAAAACAAAAAGCAAAGACATGCCCTTGCTGAGGAAGCTCTGACCTAAGCTTTGACATTTTCACTGACTTCTGTTACCTAATAAATGCCACGTATTTTCCTTCTGAATGTAGACTAGTGTTGTTGCTTTGGAATCACTTGGTATGTTTTCAGTAAGACAGATTTTATAGCATCATTTTATATTTATAAAATCTATTCCCACAGCTTATAGCTTTGAGGGTGTGCTTATTTATCTAGTGAATATTGTGCATCTCAAAATTTGGAAAGCTGTTCTTCATTTGAATGTGTCTAGCTAAATTATAATTTTTAGCATGTTCTGGTAGAATAATCATCTGCCCTGAGGTTTCTGATATCAACAATAGCAAGTATATTTGTATTTTTTTTTTAAGAAGGTACATTCCTCACTTGTACCCTGGTGGATAGAGAATTGATTCCAGGAGGAGTCATGTCTAAAGTCACTTAATTTGAAAATCTTCTTTCTAAATAGAAGACAGGTTCTCAGTCCATCATATCTTCCTGCTTTTCCAATTTTCAAGTCAACTGGCACACTTGGAAATAGATAGTTTTAAAAAAAAAATATTGAGATAGAGTCTCACTCTATTGCCCCAGCTAGAATGATGTGGCATCAGCCTAACTCACAGAAGCTTCAAACTGGGCTCAAGTGATTCTCTTGCTTCATCCTCCTGGGTAGCTGAGACTACAGGGGTCCACCATGACATGAGGGTAATTTCTTTTTATTTTTAGTAGAGACAGGGGTCTTGCTCTTGCCTAGGCTGGTCACAAACCCTTGAATCCAAGCAATCCTCTTGCCTTAGCATCCCAAGAGTGCTAGGGTCACAGGCATGAACCACTATGCCTAGTAATACTGAAAACTGTAGGGAATCTACAAATAATAATAATAATAATATACCTAAAGACACTAATGTGTTTATTTGTATATTTTAGCCCAAGTAGGAAAAGGATTAAGAATTCAAGATCTCATTGACAATTTTTCTAATGACTACATCTCTGGAGAAACTTTGGTTTTGTTACAAAGCACTGACCCTGAACACTACCAGTTACTACCGTGAATCCTATTTGCCCATCTTAATCATTTCTCCTTTCACAACATCATTTTCCCAATTAGGGAAAAGAAATGTCCTAAACTATGTGGCAATCATCCCTTCATTTTACTTCATCATTTCACAACTATGTGCATATCTGTAAACAATATATCTTTCTCTTTTTAAAAATGTTCTGTAACTTTAATATTACTTTTTTCAGAAATTGAAAAATTCATTCAACATTAATCTTGAGATGAAGCTATGTTTACTGGTTATATGAAATAGACAAAATACATGGTGTCCATTAAGTTCTTGTGCATTTTAAAATAGTTGTTTATTTTAAATATGCATTTGGATGGTTTAATCTTGAGGGATAGTTGAGTCGTTTGCTCTTCTGAAGGGTTTTCATACGAACACTTTACATACATTGGCAAATATTTTTCTATACTATACAATATATAAAGGGATAAAATTAATGGGTCATAATGTGAATGCAAAACTATTTCCCCAAGTAGTAACATCAACTAATACTCCTTCCAGTAATAAATGAGGTACTCATCTTTCTTCATAATCCCATTAATACTTGATATTATCTGATATTTAACATTTTGTGATTCTGGCTCGGCGCCTGTGGCTAAGTGGCTAAGGCGCCAGCCATATACACCTAAGGTGGCGGGTTTGAATCCAGCCTGGGCCCAGCCAAAACAACAATGATGGCTGCAACCAAAAAATAGCTGGGCATTGTGGTGGGTGCCTGTGGTCCCAGCTACTTGGGAGACAGGAGAGCCCAGAAGTTGGAGGTTGCTGTGAGCTGTGATGCCACAGCACTCTACCCAGGGGAACAGCTTGAGGCTCTGTCTCATAAATAAATAAATAAAAATAAAAAATTCTTGAGGAAAATAAGAGAAGTGTGACTATGAACTGCATCACAGAAGAGATTGTTAGATAGAAGTTAGTTTTCCTGGGAGGGGTAGTGGTAATTTAGTTACGTGAGATGCATCTTCAATTTCCAAACTTGTAAATGGTTGATCTGCGTTATTCACAGATTCTGTACTTACGAATTTGCCTACTTGCTAAAATTTATTCCCCAGTTTTAACCTCCAAATCAGTCTTTTGGTAGTTGCTCACAGTCTTACCCAGGCGGGTGAAAATTTGAGTCACCTGCTGGGCCCATTCCCAGTGGAGGTGGGACATGGGGAGTGACACGCTGCCCTCTTGTTTCAGTGGTTTCAGACGGGAAACGAGTTTCCTTCCTGTGATCTATTTAGGGGTAACTTTCTGCATTTTTATGTTTTTTCGGTGATTTTGCTTTTTAAAGCACCCCCAAGTATAGTGCTGGATTGCTGTCTCCAGTTCACTGCACAAGAAGGCTGGGATGTGCCTCGTGGGGAAAGTCCACATGTTAAAGAAGCTTTGCTCAGGCGCAAGTCACAGTGCTGTGGGCCACGAGCTCAATGTTAATGAATCAAAAATATATATTAAGTAAGGTGTCTTCCAATAGAAACACACATAAAACTAGAAATGTGAGCAGAGGCTTCCAGGAATCTAACTATGGAGCAGTGATTCCATACTCTCTAATTCAGTGTTTACTATGACTTTCTAGATAATCCAGGAATCAGAAATGTCAAATTGGGTGCCCTCTGGACACCATGTTTCCCGGAAGCTCCCGGTGAGTAGGACAACTACACACTGCCCTGACCATTAACAGGTGCTCATGACTCTGAGGAAACAGAAAGCATCTTGCTAACTGGGGAAGTCATTTCTTTCTCATAGCTTACTTGCCAACTTCCCTGCAAAGTGTCTATTCTTGGGAGATAAGTGTTTATAATTACTAGTAGGCTAAAAAAAAAATGTCAACAACAACAACAAAAATGTATGTGAAGGGCACATCCTGGATTACTGGACCCCCTGTCCATGTCCACTCGATCAATTCACAGAGCCTTCTGTGCCTTGGCAGACACCAGGATATGCTCCAGGCCTGAATGACTGCGGCAGGGGAGCCAGTGTCTCATGGAGAGGAGGAAGAGAGGGGCTCTCTGGGAAAGGGGGGCGATTCCAGGAGATGGGAGAAAGCACAGGTAGGGAGCAGGGGAGGACTTGGCCTAGCCACTGACAAAGACCCAAGTTCTTCCACACTTTCCCCAAAGTATAGGGCATAAAAAAGGGACCCCTACTTTTACACTAGAATTCCCAGGTCCTGGAAAAATAAACTTATATATACCATCAGGGTTAGTCCTGGAGCACGGCACGGATAGGTTGTACACGGGAAAGAGGGGGTCCTGGCCCCGAGGGAGACACAGTCTCCAGTGGCCTAGAGCAGAGGCAGGCACAGCTGGCAACAGGAAGTTTCATCCTCCCTCAAAAACACTCCTCAGGGGACACCATGCTGCTTAGCCCTGTAATTTAGAGAAAGTCTCTCTCTAAAAAAGAAAAGGTTTGGCAGCAATACCTGGTTTTCAAAACCATAAATTCTAAGACAGGGCTTGTAGCAAGGTAAGCGGACGCAACAGGCAGGGGCCGCTTGGTACGCCTGAGGAGCTGGGACCTCATTCCCCAGGACAGTGCCCTGCATCCCGGCCGGTATTCTGAACTGTAAGGGAGGCCTTTAAAATACACCGTCTAGTCAGGCATGATGACTCACACCTCTGGGAGCCTGAAGCAGGTAGATTGCCTGAGCTCATGGGTTCAAGACCAGCCTGAGCTAGAGCAAGACCTGGTCTCTAAAAGTAGCCAAGCAGTGTGATGGGTGCCTATAGTCCCAGCTACTCAGGAGGTGGCAGCAAGAGAATCACTTGAGCCCAAGAGTTTGAGGTTGCTGTGAGCTATGGTGCCATGGCACTCTACCAGGGGCAAGAAAGTGAGACTCTTGTCTCTAAATAAATAAATAAATAAATAAAATACACCGTCCACACCCTCCCCCCCCGCCTTCTAACAGGTATTCACAGACACATTTCATCTCCACTGCTGAGTCATGAGCCTGTTGAGGGAAGGTGATATCTCTTATGGCTTAGTCAGTATTAAAAAAAAGCTGCTTCCATTAAATGAAAAAAAAAAAAAAAATCTGCTTCCAGAAAAGAGGAGCTCAGCCTGGCCCATGGGTGCAGAACTGGTGTTGGGGTGGCCCAAGGGGATAGCTGTGCTCTCCTGGCTCACTCTGGCCATGTGACCCTGCCCTGGCTCCTTGCTCCTGGTTTGCTCCCCACGCCCCCTGCCATCAGGACAGACCTCTCCAGATCATGCAGCTCACACTTCAGCGTGCCCATGGCCAAGTCCGAGCACTCACTGCCCTGCAGCCAGGGTTTCTGAGCTGTAAAGAGTTTTGAGAGAGGATCATCGTTTGCCATCCAGCGGATGGACAGCTCTCCTGGGTCAAAGGAGTGATGATTGGGAGCGGAGTGAAAAATGTGGCCACAGCAACTGCCCCCTCAGCGGTGACAATCAGACAACAAAATATTTTTCTTTTTTTTTGAGACAGGGTCTCACTATGTCTCCCTTGGTAGAGTGCTATGGTGGCGTCACAGCTCACAGAAACTTCAAACTCTTGGGCTTAAGCGATTCTCCTGCTTCAGCCTCCCAAGTAGCTGGGACTAAAGGCACCTGACACAACGCCCAGCTATTTTTGGTTGCTGTTGTCATTGTTGGTTAGCTGGCCCAGGCCCAGCTCTAACCAACAAACTCTTGGTGTATGTGGCTGACACTGTAACCTCCGTGCTACAGGCACCAAGCCAACAACAAAATATTTTTATAACAGTCCTACACAGAGTGGTAGAGACAGGAGCATAAAATTGTGGTTTAGAAAAACTCAGCCTTTTTAGTGAACTACATTAAATTCACATATTATTGAAATAATGAAGAATATATATATATATTTAATTTTTAATTTCTAAGAGATGGAGTCTGACATTGTTGCCCAGCCTAGAGTGCAGTGGCACAATCATAGCTCACTGTAACCTCAAACTTCTGGGCTCAAGCAGTCATCCCATCTCAGCCTCCCAAGTAGTTGAACTTACAGGCACACACCACCACGTCTGGCTAATTTTCTTTTCTTTTTTTTTCTTTTCTCTTTCCTTTCCTTTCCTTTTCTTTTTCTTTCTTTCTTTTTTTTTTTTTTCAAACACAGGGCCTCACTGTGTCGCTAAGGCTAGTCTTGAATTCCTGGAGATTCCTGTTCATTTTAAACTCCTTGAATACCAGCCTTAAGCAATCCTCCCACCTCAACCTCCTGAAGTGCTGGGATTACACACGTGAGACACCGCACCCAGCTCATGAAGAATATAAACTCTGCTCTGAAGATGGCTAGATGAAGCCAAACAGAAAGTTAATGAAAGCATCGAAAGATAAATCAGTTGCAGAATGAGAGTCAGGCAAGCTGAGTGCCGGTTCCAGTTGTTCACTGACTGTGATCCTGGGCTGGTCTTTCTCCTTCTCTGAGTCTTCCTTTCCCAGTCTATAAAATGAGAATACTGAATGATAAGCTCTCTTCTTATCAAGTGCTCCAATATGTAATGCATTTATAAATGGCCCACACTCTTTGCTAACTATAACTGATGGGCAATCTCCCAACACTGAATTTCAAAATCCTGGGAGTGACAAGAAACAAGCCAACTTTAAGAAGAGTGGGGTTTGCACAGTTAGTTACCTGTACCCTCTGGGTCTACACAGCTTCATTTACATGGATTCTGTTTGTTTCAAAACAGTCTCCTTATGCCATCCACCTCTGTCGATTACAGTGTGTTCTCACAGCTTGACCCAGGAAAACTCAATTTGTGGCTATTTCTGGACTAGAGTGAAACAAATAGGACCCTCCAGACTCGGGGGATCTGAAAGGAGAAAATATTTGGTATTGGTGAACTAAAAATAGCTATCAGTGTTTTTGTTTTTGTTTTTTTGAGTGGATTCCACAGGTCTAGGTACATGGTACATAAGAAGCCAATATATTGGAGAAGATTTCCACAGGTTATGTCTCCGACAAAGGTTTAATAACCAGAATCCATAGAGAACTTAAACGTATTAGCAAGAAGGAAACGAGTGATCCCATCTCAGGGTGGGCAAGGGACTTGAAGAGAAATTTCTCTAAAGAAGATCAGCACACGGCCTACAGATATATGAAAAAATGCTCACCATCCTTAATCATCAGAAAAATGCAAATCAAAACTACTTTGAGATATCATCTAACTCCAGTGAGATTAGCCCATATCACAAAATCCCAAAACCAGAGATGCTGGCATGGGTGTGGAGAAAAGGGAACACTCCTACACTGCTGGTGGGAATGTAAACTAATATGTTCCTTTTAGAAAGACATCTGGAGAACACTTAGAGAACTAAAAATAGACCTGCCGTTTGACCCTGCAATTCCTTTATTAGGTATATTCCCAAATGACCAAAAATCGCATTACAACAAAGATATTTGTATCAGAATGTTCATTGCAGCCCAATTCATAATTGCCAGGTCATGGAAGAAGCCCAAGTGCCCCTCAATCCACGAATGGATCAACAAACTGTGGTATATGTACACCATGGAATACTATGCAGCCATTAAGAAGGATGGAGACTTTACATCCTT
>CAUYTI010085862.1:0-32801 GCA_963575145.1 Galago senegalensis
ACAATAACTGAGAAAATGACATGAAGGCTGTGTTGACCAGTTTGATGGAAGTATTTCAGATTGCATGTGAAAACCCCACACTGTACCCCAGAAGTGCATTAATGTACATAGTTACCATTCAATAAAAAAAAAAAAAAAACAAATACCCATGCTGATGTTCTTAGCATTTTCCCACTTATCATCTCTGCCTGGCTTCTCCCTGATTTTGGCTTAGGAAAGACATTTTCCACTCAGTGTATAAGACGCACTTTATCCCTCAGGATTCTCGATGTTTTCAAAGGACTCTTCTCAATACGCATGAGGAATTCTTCACATGGAAAGTATTTGAGGACACTAAAAACCATTTTATGGAGCCATTCTGAATAGGATCGGACCCAACCACTTCAAGTGTACAATAAAATGATTTTAATTAACTTGATAAAGTTCTGAAACTGTCACTAATAGATGAATTTTAGGACATTTTCATCAATCCCATAGAATTCTCAAGGCATATTTACAGTCAACCCTTATTTTCACCCTTAGCCCCAGGCAACCAGGAATTTCTGGACATTTCACATAAATGGGACCACACAATAACATGTGGTCTCCTACGTCTGCTACTTTCACTTAGGTTACTAACTTAGAGAACTGTCCATGTCAAAGCATGCATCAGCAGTCTGTTCATTTCTAACGCTGAGTAGAGTCCCATTTTACTGATGCAACATTTTGTTTACCCAATTTGATTTGATAGACACTTGTGTGCTTTCTAGTTTTTGTCCATGGTGAATGAAGGCATTCAGAACACTCAGGTGCAAGCTTTTGTGTGACTCTATGATTTCCCTTCTCATGGATGGGTACCTAGCACTGAAGGTACTATTGCTGGGTCATATACTAAATTTTTATGTTTAATATTTTAGTAAGCTGCCAAAGTTTCCAAAATTGCTGCACCCATTTTCCACTCCCACCAGCAATGCACAAGGGTTTGCTCTTCAAGTTTCTGTTTCTTTTTAATTCCTACTTTTGCTGCTACCACAACTGAAACTTTCATAGTCCTGATAATTTTACACTAATTGAGATTATAGGTTTAATTCTTTACAGAAATACTTTGGAAACAGAATAAACATGTTTATGCCTGATGAACATGGTCAGGTACACACACCAGTAATGTGCTTTAATCCTGCCTTTTGTTTTTGGAGTGAGGTTTGTTCCTATTTGACACAGTTAATTAAGACAGGTGATTCTGTAATGCTGATGTAGACAGTACACGGTACTCACAGCTGACATTTACTGAACACTTTCCAAGAACAGACCCTATGGAGGTCGTCACCTGCTTTGTTGTATGTAATCAATAAAGACTGTGAAGCAGCTGTTAATGTCTACAGACTTGGAGACTAATGTTTGGGAAAACTGAGTAGAATCCCCAATGTCATGCAGGCAGACATGGGAAGAAATGTCCTTCCATCATAAGATCATTAGTGGGAGAGTGTGACTAGCGCCACGCACTGTGAGGAAGAAAGAGCTGTTGCCATGTGCCGAGCACAGTGGAAGCACAAAGACACACTGAGCACATGCCTGCCCCAGGGCCTTTGCACCTTCTGTTCCCTCTCTCCTCAGTGCTCTTCTCTCACATTTATGCAGATCTGTCAGGTCAGTTGCACCAAAGCTCACGATTCACATCAGTTAGAGTTGTGTTCATCTGCCTATAACCAAAGCCACAGGAAGAGTTCATTTCTCCTGACTAGCAAAGAGGTCCCATAGCAGGTACTCCAGAACCTGCGTGAAGTCTCCTCTCTCCTCAGGTCCTACAGTTCTGAATGTGTGCCTTCCATCTCGGACTGCCTCGTGGGCACAGGATGGCTGCACCGACTCCCTGCTGCACCGACTCTCTCCTGCTCCCAACATTTAGGAGGGGAAATTACAAGGGCAAAGACAACAACAAGAAAATCCTCTGCTTTTGGTTTTATCCAGGTTATGTGGATGCACTATTCATGCCAGTTTTTGTTAGGAAAAGATGAAGCTTACGTGCACTTTTTAAAAAGTTTGCATTCCCAGAAGAAAGTGAATCCCGTAAATTTCCTAGGGAAGGAAAACTTAAAACACACACAACCACAAGTCTTAGGATACTGCATTGCAATGGCGATTAAGCCTTTGATTTTACTTCAAGGGACAGTTTTATTTTAATTGCAGTATTAACAGATTTTGCAGGCATTAAGTCCTGCCGAGTTGATCCCAAACAACTTCCCCTCTTATCTCTGCTCCAACTGCTCTGTGCCTTCAATCCCCTCTCAGATCAACAGAAGTTTCTCCATGGGAAATTTGCACTTCTGTAAAAATTCATATATAATAATAAATAACTTACCTACCTGATAGACCAAAACACAAAATCTATGAAAAGAAAAGAAAGAGCGAAACTGGGGACGAGAAACAAAAACAACAAAGAAAATCAAAAAGACTGAAGGTCAGATGTGATGTACTCAAAAGACACACAATCCATTCTGCTTTTTTATGAATGTATACATTCATTTTTAAATTGAATAATTTTAAAATCATTGTTTAAATTGGATAACTCCGCCTTCAGGCCTGCTTTGCAAAGATTCTGCAACACAATAGCATCTTATTACTGGGCTATTCCTAAACATCTTTTGTTCAAACACCACCACCACCAAGAAACAAAAATCATCACGGCCCAAGTGTGAAATTTAAATGATGAATGCCAGAGCAGGGAAAGCTTCAAATTTGCATTTTTCCATTTTGCCACTTTGTAGCTAATGTGATACATGTTCAAGAATTCTTAACCTGTTTGGTTACTTGAGTGAGGGATTTCATTGCTTACACATGCTATAGAGAGAATTCAAACCAAAACCTTGGTTTTTATTTATTTATTTATATATTTGTAGCCCTGGGACAAAAAATCTCGTTTTCCTTGGCAGAGAAACATATTATCCATGGTCAGTCCTCAATTTCACATATTCATGGTAGCTGATATAAAACAATATTAAGCTTCAGAAGGCATTATGCTCTTTATGTAAATGTTCGACTGAAGCATTTTTTCAAGGGAAAAGCTATTTCTTTCCATTACTTAGTCCTTACTCCATCAGCAAACACTTGAAGAGAACAGTTAATATCACTACTGTGTGAGAGGGGGGCAGGGGAAAAACATGCTTTAGCAATGGCTTGGAAAGTTTCTAGAATTGGATCTGGGCAGAGCTGAAGAAATATCCTTTGGAAACATAAGACTCCTTAAAAGCAGCTTTTAATTTCACTGAATGGTTTATATTTACCATAGTCTAAAATCTTTCAAGGTGGCCTAAGTCTTTGGTGATCCTGTCCTGAACTCAACACTAAGAACCTAGATTTAGGGTTAGACAAGCCAGATCTGCCAGTGAGGGTACAGCTGCCATTCACAGAAATCACTCCAGTGCTTGCGAGCAGAAAGGCATTTAATAGAGGGGATTGCTTCTCAAAATGGTCAGTGATGAAGAAATAGGCTTTAGATGGGAATTCAGGAGTGACCTCCTGAATAACATCAGGAAACTGGCAAATCAAGAAACCTTTGTCCCACTGTTGCCTCCTAACACAAACCTTAGTTGTCTGCCATCTGGGAGGTGCTGCCAATATTGCTGGGTCTCAATGGCCCTTCTAGGTTCACACCAGAAACATGATGCTTCCTGCACCACTGCTTCTCAGCATCTCAGGCCCAAGTGTGGATTGTGCATGAGGGCATATGATGAGATCCTTAATCCTATCTGAAGCTCTGGCAGCTACAGGGTCTGGGAGGCTCTTCAATCTCTGCAGTTCCTGAAGGAGGTTGGCCCAGTCACTGAGTGAGCTGTTTTACAATCTCTACCACATGCAGGCTTTAGTCCAGTTCTGCTGTTTAGCTGTGTAACATTGCTCAATTCCACTCAGCCTCAGTTAGCTCATCTGTAGGATGGTGATACAGTCAACCTTCACATAGGGTTGATCATGAAAATTAAATAATCTCCATAAAGTCCCTGACAATAGGAAGATGTGCGGTAAGCACTGGTTAACTATTCCTTCCCTGTCCTTGGTGCAATTCCCAGGCTGCCAACAACTGCACTCAATGAAAAAGGAAAAAATGTTTCTTTATTTATTCCTTGGAGTTGGAGAGGGAGATAGAAAAGATCCCAGGAAACTGGGGGAGATGGGCACACTTTGAAGCCAGACGATTGGAATACCTGGATCATACTGGCTGGGCTTCCAGGCACATGCCTGGCAGAGGAACCTGCTCTGTGATTGTGATTAAATATCAATTACGGGCAGCTGAGCCCCCTTGGGTGCAATCCCAGATACTCAAACTCATGCTCCTCTGTCTTACACTGGGGGCTCCCAGGAGGGGAGATAAGAGATGGTGCTTTGCCAGTGATGATGGCAGCTGGGATGGTTCCCTTCCAGGCTCTGTCTCTTTTGCTCCTCACAGCACCCCTGGAGGTAGCTACTGCCCATGTCACCTGCTTATGGTCAAAGACACTGAGTTTCAGGGAGATTGAGTGACCCATTTGACAAGCTCGAAGCCTGTCCTCTTCCCACTGCAATGTGTCACTTCTCCAGATTCCCAAAGAATTCTTCCTCTCTTCTCCAGACTTTCCAGAAGCCAGATTTCTTTCTGTTAATTCTTCACAGGAGATTGAGGGTAATGTCACATCTGTCACGTCTGGGCTGAAAGCCCGAGTATCCAGATGCTCGGGTGTCTCCTGTCTTCTCTAAAACTATGCATATTGGGGGGGGGGGCTTTGGGGCTCTGAATTTCATACAATGGGTTATGCTGTATAAAGCAGATGTGGGTTCTGCCAGTACCACTCCAGTATTCTCCTCCCACCCTGGTTTTTACAGCAGCCAACTGGACATAATGCTTCCACCTTTGACTCCTACAGCTGACTGTTCATGTGGCAGCCATACATGGACTCAGGCCAGGCCACCACTACTGGAAAGTCCCACTGCCTTCTCTTCTCACACTGGGTAAAAACCTAAGCACTCACCATCTGCTTGAGTCCCTGTAATGGCTGGTCCTTGTCCACATATTTGGCCTGCCTCCTCTCACACCCTGCACCTCTTCTGACTTCTTACTGTCCTTGAACACATTGAGCACATGCCTACCCCAGGGCCTTTGCACTTTCTGTTCCCTCTGTCCTCAGTGCTCTTCTGCCACACATATACAGATCTGTTAGGTCTCTGCTCGGGTGTTGCATTGGAGAGAAGCTCCTCCACTACTGGACGTACCCTGACCACCGTGGTAGGGCATCAGTATGCTTTGCTCACCTCTCAACTCTGATCATGCCTAACAGGTTACAGATGTGTGCATGGATGGATGGATAGATGTGTTCATGCATTTTATTTCCATTCACTTTAATATAAGTTTTATGACAGTAGTTTGTCTGTTTTGTTCAATGCTGTATCCCAATGTGCCTTGAGTCCTGTCTGACACACTTAGTCATTTGCTAAATATTTGTTGAAGGGACAAACCAATCTTTCTTTACTGGCGTAAGCCATAAAGGCATGAGAGTGGCCACCGACCTTCCCTGCTGTGCCCTGTGGCGTGAGAATCCTTTCTGACAGAATTATCCTTAGCCAAGGACAAGCTGTTCAAAATGACCATTCCTGGACCAGTTCCTTTTTATTCATAAAAAAAAACCCCAGTCTCAATTATCCACACATAACCCAGGTAAAAGAAACATGCATTAATTCTGCATAGGAAAATTATGGAGGATAGGTATTTTCTTATGAAAACATTGTTCATAGCATACATATAAATGTACAAATGCTAAATGTGCAGATGGATAAATCAGTACAAAGTGAAAAATATCCCGGACCAGCACACAGATCACAAGCTGAACTTTGCCAGGAGCTTGTGCCCCACTCGGTTCACATTACAGGCAGGACCCATCCCAAGGTTAGTCATCATCCAGACTCCTGGCAGCCCAGCTTTGACTATTTTAAAATTTCACAGAAACAGATTCACACAATGTGTGTCCTTTTGAATCTCTGAGACTCACCCAGCTTGACTCCTGTCATTTATCCTCCGTCTTTGCTACACACTATTCCACCCCACAATTTACGTGTCCATTCTACCACTGGTGATGGGCTTTGAGTTATTCCTTGCTTTTAGCTATTACAAATAGTGACAGGGGCATCCTTGTCCATGTCTTTTGGTGAACACACACACACACACACACATGTACACATTTCTGGCGGGTATATCCCTAGAAGTAAAATTGCCGAATCACCGAGAATGCCTATGCTTTAGCCTTAGTAGTTGTCACCAAACAGTTTCCAAAGTTTACTACCCTGAGAAGCAGTCCAGGAGGATCCCGGTAACTCCACATTCTAGCTGAATTGATAATTTGCGGATATGGACTTGTTTGCCTTCTCCTTTGCATTCCTTTCTTCCCTGTCCTTTCATCAAAGGGAACTTCAGACATGGACAAAAGAAAGAACCTCCAGTTTGGGCTCCTGTGAAGATTACACCTGCTTCCAGAAAGCAGCATCTGGAGAAGCAAGGATTTTTTTCCCAGAGAGTAAAAGCACATTCCCAGGATGAGGCGGCAGAGGGAAGAGGCTGGGTATCCAAGACCAGGGCTGCTGGGAAATGCTGGGGGTGGGGTGGGGAGCCTAGGGGGATGCTCTGCGGTGTGGCCAGGAAGGGACAATAGGAAGTGGAGTTCCCTAGTCTTGGACCACAGCTGCTCACTGTTCCCTCTGTTGGTATGAAGAGCTTTTCAGTTTGGTGTAATCCCAGTTGCCTATTTTCACTTTTGTTGTCTATTTTTCTAAGGTCTCATTAAAAACAAGAAGTTCCTAGCTCAGACTAATGTCATAAAACACTTTCTCTGTGTTTTCTTCTGGTGCTTTGGTAGTTTCAGGTCTCACATTTAAGCCTTTATTTCATTTTGGGTTGGTTTCTGTAAATGGCGAGAGATGGGGTCTCACTTCGTTCTTTTGCATGTGGTTATCCAGTTCTCCCAACAACATGTGTTAAAGAGACTGCCCTTTCCCTACTACGTAATAGTCTCCTAAGCTGGAAGCAACCCAAGTACCCATCAACAGAATGGATGAGTAATGTGTGTGTATATACAGCAGATCCCACTCAACAACAATACTCCTTCATACAGTAACATAGCCTCAAGACACTGATCTCACTGTGATGAAAAGAAGCCAGACCCCAAAGAGTATACACTATATTAGCACCTCCACCACTGACCAACTCCCCACACTGACCACCTCCTTAAATTGACCTAATTTACATAGACCGGACAAGCCCCCAAGTATGTCTCAGGACAGGAGGCCTGTTCCTCATGTTGACCACCTCTGTATGCTCACCCGTTTGTTATAGTCCCAGGGTGGTCACCCTACAGAGGCTTTACTGTCTGTTCATGAACTGAAGTCCTGATGACTTCATGTTCATCAGGTTCAATAACAGGAAATACTAGGCTATGGCTAAAGAGGCCTGAGTAACTCTGTTCCTTGGGTCGGGACAGGGGAAGACACAAGGGCATCTGTTGGAATGAGAGAAATGTTCTATGCTTAGATCCGGCTCTTGGGTATGTGAGTACATCATCTGTAAAATTTCATCACCTTGTATACTTACGGCATTTGCACTTTTATGATATAGGTTGTAACTCAATGATAAACGGATTTTTAAAACGTTCTTATATCATCAGTCAGCTAGGTGTTGAACAGAAATAAATTGACATCAAAAGGGGAAAAGGGGAACTCTGACATAATTTCACAGAGTAATACACATTTTCATCAGTTCCATAAATAAAATGCCAGACGGAATCCTTTTCGAGTTTCTGACTGTGATTCTCTGTGGACTCACTTTTGCCATAACTACTGGCCCCTGCCTCCTCATTCCATGTCTAGCACTGGATTAAACAGAGACCAATAGCTGCCAGACTCACGTCTTCCTTGCAGAGCCCTCCTCATGCAACCAAGGCTGTAGGGAGGTAAGCAGAAAGGAAAGCAAAACAGGATTTGGGACTTTGGGAATTATCAAATCAATGAAAATTAATACTAAATATTCAAAACTGAAATGCACATATTTAACCAAGTCTGCCTTGAGCAGCAGATCCTCTTTGGGAGCTTTGGGAAGCAGTCAGAGAGTCCCTATTTATGCTAAATGCCTGTAATCTGATAGCAGAGAAGTCCCACTAAGCATAGCTCCATCCAAACATCTGATGGCCAGTATTCTCTTCACATGCTATAATGAGTCAATATTTTAAAACGCTACCTTAGTTTTTCCCTGTAACCACTCTTTACCATCCGAGCATAAGCTATTCTCTGTGTTCCCGTAAAGGCACACATAAACTCCAAGCACTAACATTTTAAAAAATGTGATAGATAATACTACTTTTTTTTCCAAATAGGTTTCGGCTTTCCTTCTGGTAGGATTACTCTGTCCTGTCTCTTTGACATTAGACTTGGACATGTCCCTCACTTTTAACCCATGGAACGTGGAATGTGGGCACAGACGTCTGAAGAGTTGCCATGGAGTTATGTAATCTCTTTTCCACATCCCTGAAGATAAACACCACCCTGATGGGGGGAGCTGCTTTGGTCTCAACCGCTATACTCAGCCCAGCAGGGCATATGATCAGGGCACAAAGGAAACTTCCTATGAGCCTCTGCAAATCAGGGTCATTTATCACCTACTTGGTTACTTAAACTCACCTTTACAAAATCTGGTTGAGATTAGGTTAGCAGAAAGGATTGACATGCACAGAACGAGTGACAGATTCTGGAGCATCCATCAGAAGGCCATCCATACCCGAACTCTCAGAGCTCATGCTTGGACAGGAATGGACAAAGTCCAAACGGATGACAAGATGCTCCCACAAATGGGTGAGGTGGATATTTGAAATAAAAGCAAAGAAAGGAGAGAGACTATGAGTGTATGAACCTAAGCCCAGTTCTATTTCCTTATGAGAAGATGCTAGAAACTTTGAAGAGATTTGGAGCATGAACAGCCCAGTAGCCTGTGACTAATCTCTTATGTGGCAGTCAAAATTCTGAGGGAGCAACTGTGTGGGCGTGTGCAGGCAGAGGAGACCTTATACCTCAAGAGAGAGCTTCTCCAGGCTCAGTGATGGGAGAGCAGAGCAAACTGCTTACGTGTCCCACAAAAGCACGGGTGTCTCTAACAGGTTGTTAAGTTTAGAGCTTAGTTTTGCATAAGAAAGAGCCACCAGGTAGAGAAATCTAAGATCAGTGGGCTACCTGGTGGCCAGATCCAGATGTCCCTTCCTTCTCCTAAACCCTTGCAATTGCAGCCCACTCAGAACCTAGAATTCTACAAACAGGTTGGCAGCTGGGATTGGCAGGAAGCGGCTTAGAGCTTAAGCCAGCTAAGATTGACGGCACTCAACTGACAGAGAGGGGGTCTGAGATGGAATCCAGAATGACCATGAAAAATAATGTCAAGTCCTGCTGGTGAGATCTGAATCTAGCATTAACATGGTTGCCAGTTAGAACTAAGGGCTTCATTTGTCCAGCTTTGGTGAGGGCTTTTATGGATTCAATGACACAGAAGTCAGAGTCCAGGCAGGAGGGCAGAGTTCTTGTCTGGGGTTTAATAGAGCAATTTAATCCAAGGAAGTAGTTTAGAAGATGGTAGATGTTCATGAAGACACACAAAATTCTGCCCACATACCTGTGTATGTACTACATTTCAGTAGATACATCCAAAGGGACAGGACTAACTGGGAACCAAAGGAGGGAGTGACGAGGAAACCCACAAATCAGTGGTTACTGGAAGGAACTCACATCCCCATGGATGAAGGCAGCACAGAGGAGCCACCTGGTAGGAGCTGCAGTCATAGCAGAAGCTGGAAGTACAGAGATACAACCACTGTGTGAGATGGAGAGAGAGAAGAGAAGGGGAGAGAGAGAAGAGAGAGGTAGGAACGGGGAGAGACAGAGATAGGAAGAAAAGGGGGGGGGGAGGAAGAGGGCAAGAGAGAAAGGATGAGAGGAAGAGAGAGAGAAAAAGAGAAGAAAAGAGAGAGAGAGAGATAGGAAGGGGAAAGTGAGAAAGAGACAGGAAAGGAGAAAATTGAAAGAGAGAGGAAAAGAGAGAGAGGTAAGAAAAAGGAGAGGAAGGAAAAGAGAGAGAGAACAAGGAAGGGGAAAAGGGAAAGAGGGAGGAAGGGAGGAAAGAGAGAGAAAGAGAGAAGGAAAGAGAGAGAAAGAGAGAGGAAGGGAGAGAGAGGAAGAGGGAGGGGGAAAGAGAGAGAGGAAAAGAGAGAACAGGAAAGAGAGAGGAAGAAAGAGAAACAGAGAAAGAGAGTGAGCAAGGGAGAGCAAGGAAGAGGGCGAGGAACTGTCTTCTTTCCTCATGCTCTCAAAACTCCTACTTTGCCTCTCACTGGTCAGATCTGTCCAGCACCCAGTGGGAGAGGAGCCTGAGGAATGGATTTTGCTGGGATGAGTCCCCTGTTACTCAGAGCAGAGCAGAAAGCTGGTGGAGAAGGATGTGTGAGTAACATGCAGGAAGCACCTTGTTCTACATCTGCCGGGGTAAGGAGCACAGCCACGCTTGGGAGAATGTGCCATACCTGTGCATGGAGGTAGGAATGATCCTGGACTTCAGAGTCACAGGGATCTTCCTCTTCCTAATGCTGCAGCAGCAGGCAAGGCCCTCAGGAGGACCCCCCTTCTGAGACATGAAACAGAAACCTCAAGTGGGATGCTGGGACTCGGAGTGTGGCTAGGAGGCACAGAGCCTTCTGAGTGCACAGGCCCCCCTGTCCATTCTCTTGTGCCTGATATGGGACAGGCAGACTTGGTATGGACTGGGAGCTGAAAATTGTTGGGTCTCAAAGCTCAGCAAAAACTGAACACATATTTGCCTGATGGCTAATACTAAAATGCTAAAATCCATACCCAAACGCACATTGCTCATGCTTGGACAAGACTGGACATAGTCCAAAATAGGACTGGGGACAGGTCAAGTGCATTTCATTTGTGACGCAAAGTTGGTCACACACCTTGCCTCGATTCATCTTGGTGTCTGCAACAGATGCTTTCCTGGATGCTATGCTGGGCTGCCCAGGTCACCCCTGCAAGACAGAGGTGGTCACTTAGGGTACTGGTGGCTGACAACGTGTAGAAACATTCCCCTGGCTGGACAGAACCACCTTTCTTGGCCAGGCTCTTCCAAGGGGAAGCGTAATGCCATGACTTCTCAGGGTTGGCCCCCTTGCCTCAAAGATGCCCTGCACACAAACCCTCATCTCTGTCCTCTGATGTAAGCAGACCAGGTAGAGGGGAAATCAAACTGTGATGCAGACATAGCAATGCCTTGGACCCCCCAAAGAGGTTTGGGTCCCAGCTGTCCCTCCTGAGACCATTGTGTACAACAGCCCTGGGAACCTCAAGGCTGTCTGCCTCCCTGCCTGTCCCCACACCTCAAAGTCTGTCAAGTCTGCAGGTGCTGCAAAGCTCTAGCATTTGAACTGTTAAGTCCCATTCTGATATTGTCAAAAACTGCTTCACAGGCGCTCTGAGCTGATGATAACTACAAGAAGATGGAGACAGAAGCCAGGCTTGGTGAAGGACCTGCTCCACTCCACACTCCTCCCTGTCCTTGGGAAGCCTGGCCGCCTGCCCTCCTTCCCACACACTTGTCCTCACTCACCACAACTCTCTCTCCCCTCTCTCCCTCTCTCCATCCATCCCTCCATCTCCTTCCCTTCCTCACTCTGCCTTTCTCCACCATTATCAACCTGCTTTATTTCCTGGGTAACACTCATACTCCCTTGTCCTGCTCAGGCTTCCCCTTCTCCTCTGTCCCTCCCCTTGTTCTTGGCTCTACAGCTCTGTGTCCTTCCTCAGGGCCGGGTGTGAGCCCTTGCACCAGGTCTGGACAGTAAACACGTTTTGTAGGCTTTGTCCATAGGGTGTGACTACGTGACCCACGTGATTGCAATGATCGAAATCACAGACTTTAATTATTTTCCTGAATGGACAAGCAAAAGATTCTCTTTCAGACTCAAAAGTAGTAGCATGTCAGCCCTAATTTCTGGGGACTATCCTCTCACTGCATGGGTTGCAAAGAAAAGGGAAGGGTGAGTTATGATGTCAGCACATGAACCCCTGGATCCAGGCATGTCTGAGGTCTTAACTCTGAATTTTCCAGTTTATGGGCCTTTCAGGCTTAAGCCAGCATGGGTTGGGTTTGTCACTTGCAAAGCCCAAACCAATGACGCATAGTCACAACTCCCAGGGTTGCCTCCCCTGGAAGTTTCTATACTTATTTGTTGCAGGTCAGGTTTCCCAAAGAGCAGATGCTGAGATTAATTTACATGCAAGACGTTTATGGAAACATGTAACTGGGATAAACATCTGTAGGGGATGATGTAAACAGACCAGGTAGAAGGGAAATCAAACTGTGATGCAGACATAGCAATGCCTTGGACCCCCCAAAGAGGTTTGGGTCCCAGCTGTCCCTGCACGATAGTTCCAGATTGATACCAGGGGCTAGGCCCTTACCAGTTCTGTTGACCAGTTACTGGGTTCAGACAAGGGGCAGATGGCTCACTGGTGTTGAGGGCAAGTTCAGAAGAGGGACTCAGGGGACTGGTGTCGGCTCAGAGCCCTCCTAGCAGCTGGGGGCGGGGTAAGAATCTCAGTACTGAATGGGGGACTGGGAGGTAACCCAGGCACACACCAATGGTGCAGTGAGTCCTTGAGGACAGCCAGAGATGGGGGGGCATCTTGGAGAGGACACAGTGTGATTCAATTAGCTTTTTCATCCCTAAAGCCCAGGAATAGTGAGTTTTCCTATAGAATATTGATGTTCGAGCTTGCACAGCCTGACTCCTGGGTGCTGTGAGTGGCACCCTCCGGAGCCATGCACTTAGCTTCCCTGCTAATTCCCACACAGGAGCATATGTGTCTGCTCATTTGAAAGTATTTATTGAGAATACAATGTCTCAACAGCAGCGGGTTTAGCAAGGAACAAGGGAGAAGATAACTCTGCCCTTTCAGCAAATAAATACATTAAATCAGTCCTCCATAAAACTGTGTTTATTAATTGACATTTAATGTCCGTTCTGTCACATTCGAATTTCTCCAATCTCTGCTCTTAAAGATCTCTGTCCTCCCTGCCCCTGGGTGGTGACGAGCAATGAAAATATTCACAGCGTTGTGCGGGGTAACGCTGATTAAAAGTGGGGAATTAAAAGCCGCTGTCAACAATATATTTCAGGCTTTGATTTTTCACAATTTCTCCTTCTGTTACTTATGGGGGAAAAATGCTGCCGTGGTGATTTCTTTATTAGAAATAGCCATTGTGCCTGCCAAGTTTTAATCATTTCATCTGGGCATTGGACCCACTGGCTTTAATTGTCTTTAGGAAATAAATGCCTGGGACGTGGAGTGTACCCAGTGTGGGTGTGTGGCGAGGTCCCCACATGGACTGCACACAGCATCATCTGACTGCCATTTCAGATCTAAAACAGGCTAATCTGCGGCAAGGGAAACCAGTGTGGGGCCTGCCACACAAACCAACTTCCCTCTCTGTGTCCCTCTCCCCTCACCTTCCCCGACATGGAAGTCTGACTTGGCAGAGGAGAACAACTTCAGTCACTCCCAAATTTTCTTTTCTAACTACTATCCCCAATCCAGCATTTTATCGACTTTATTTATCCCCTTAAGAATTATTTCTATTTCAGGAAACAGTCTGGGTCAGAGGTCCTACTTCGGGCACTGGTGTGCCCCCGTAACGCCTCTTATGAAATGGCTCGCTTTCCTTATCAACACACCTGTTCTGAGAGGAAGCTTCATTGCACTACTGTTCAGTGAAAACTGGGATCAGCTGCCACCAAGAGAAGGCAGACATAAACACAACCAAGAAGGAAATAAAGCAATGCTATTAATTCTGACCACAGACAGCCTGCCAAAGGCTCTGTGTCTGGGCTTGTTCTCTCCTGTGAAAAATGAGGTAAGCAAATATTAGAATTTAGAGACATTCTGGTATCAAACAGAGCCTTTCTCCTTGCGGCAATCAGAACGATTGGAGACGAACCGAAAAGAGGTTAATTTCTTACCACGAGGTCCACTGCTATATGTAAAACAGTACCTGTGTCCTGGACACATTAACATCTCTTTTGGGAAGTGCTAGGGTAGAGTAAGCATCCCTAGGTGTATAATAAAACAAATACAACATCATTCCCCAAACTAAAGCATTTGGTGACATGGAAATAGCATTAGGATCAGGGGACGGTAGTTCTCCATTGACTCTAATGAGCTGGGTGATGCTGGCTTCAACATTTGCCCATCTGGGAACCATTTCCTTGGTTTGTTATAATCCATACGGCGTCTTTCAGCCCCCAACAAACAGTCTGCTTCTTGATAACAAGAATCATGGTTTAAACAAAATCTGTATCTTCAGGATATGCATGAAATGAGATAAGGCTTGTAAAGGTTTCAGTAAAATGCTTGTCCTTACTGCTGCTCAATACATTTCTGCAGGAGGAGAGACTGAACGGGCAGCGTGGCCACGGTCCGTGGGTCAGGCTCCTTCACAAACGTTTCATGCATTAACATTCTTCACAATTACACAAGCTGGTGTTCATGATGCTTGTCTTACAGACGGGGAAACTGAGGATTAGCCTGGGCAAATAACTTTTTAAGAGAACATAATAAATTCTGAAGCATATTTTTTCCTATGTGAAAAAGGTTTTTTTTATTGTGAAAAACTTTGAACCTACAGGAAAAGTAGAGAATGCTACAATGAGCACTTGCATCCACGCTTATTTTTTTCTTCTTTTTTATTAAGTCATTTGTACATAGGTCATAAACACATTTATGCCATTATAGGATTCAATGTGTTGATTATTTGTACAAATGGGAATGCTTACATCCTGCTAAGCAACATAGCCTTCACCCTTTTTACCCAATTACAGGATTAAGACATTTACATCCTGCTAAGCAACATAGCCTTCACCCTTTTTACCCAATTACAGGATTAAGACATTTATGCTCTTCCCCTGATAGATCCAACTTGTACTTGCACATTTAAAAGGTTGACTTTGCCATATTTACTGCATCCAATACTCTTAAGGCTAAAGTATTTTGAAGTAATTTACATGAAGTATTATTAATTCCTACATTACACTTACTATTTAACACAATGCCATTGACATATCACAAATCAAATATTTTTGAATGAGCAGAAGTGGGAAGACATATCAAGTGTCTCGAATCTCTGAAAGGAAAATAATGTATCATAGAATTCCATCTAGCCAGTAGCAGTAAGAAGATTGTGCAGCACTCTGGTTTTTTTCATCTTCGGAAAAAATGAGATTTCATTGTCCACAATGAGAACTGAGTGCTGTAGAGAGAGAAGACCCTGTATGTTGGCTTTAGGAGATCCAGGGTTCAAAGCCTGGGTCAGTTACTTCAGTAGCCTCTGACCTGGGGGAAACTCTGAAAACCCTCAGACCATCACCTACTCAACAGGGAGACTAACAGGAATGCTTGGGAAAAAGTTAGGTGATATCTACGGTAGGGCTTAGCCCTGCCTAATATTAAGAAATGAATAACTGACTGGTTCGACTGCTAATAACCATGCAGAGGCTGCCTTAGGAGTTTCTACCATACCCATCAGACCACCAGGGGCTTAGGAGCAGGAGCTCCAGGGTACCAAGGTATAACACATACTCTTACCTTCACCTTTCCGCAGGACTCTCCTTGGTCGTGCTAAACACCAACATGGCAGCTTGGCATCTCAGCCCCTGAGTGTTCACTTACACAGATTAAACTCTGGGTGGTATTGAAAAGCAGGCTGGCTATTCCTCTCAGACATTCAATGCCCAGGAATGATATGAAATAGAAGTCATGCATGTGCTATTTTCAAGTGTTTCATAGTACAAAAAATCTTAGCACACCAAATTCCAGCCCAATGATTGAAAGCTCTTTTAAGTTTTATACTGTGTGGCCCTCAGTGAAAGCCAATTACTTCCTAGGGTATTCAATGGAAACAAAATGACCCCCTCACGACAGGGGTGGTCTGTCTGTTCAGGGCTGAAGGACAAATGGACATGCCTGGTTAGTTGAAAGTAAACATGCTGGCCTTATGCTAAGGGATCTTCAAAAATAATTTTGACTCCAGATGAGTTTCAATGATGCTTTGATTTCACAGTCTAATCCTCATGTCAGTTAGATTTTAATTCGGGATGCAATGCACTTCAGTTTGAAAAGAGGAAAAAAAAAGACTCCACAAGGAGCGCTGTCTCAAACACATGTTGACACCGAGGTACTGATTGTGCGTCAGCAGGGAGACAGTGAGGCCAGGACTTGAAAGTTTGTTGTGTCACTGCAATGGGGCACTCAGGAGAGCTCATTAAAGCAATTACTGAGCGTCCAGAAGGGCATTTTGGCAACAGGAAGTTTCCATAACTTCTTACCAGGCCTTCTTGGGCTCTAGCAGAGTGTTGACTTTTCCCTCCTGAATCATGAAATTCCAATCATGTCACACAGATGATCTGCCCTCTCCTGAATGTTCCCTTCCTGGCCTACCTGCAAAGTGACTGAAGCTCTCTAATACTGGCAGGGCAAATAAAATGCACAGATGCTAACAAGGAGGTTTTCATCAACATACATCAGAAAAACCTGCCAGAATTTACCCAGCTAGCAACGTGGAACTCTCATAAGCAGGCAGTGACCATGCTGAAGCATCTTTAAAAGCCAGACCTATGTACTGCATAGCTGCACCCCCTGGCAGGTCTTGCTTTCCTATGTACACTTTCTGCTGCATACCCTGTGCTTGCAGAATGAGCATTAGTTATGGCACAAGATGCTTTATTCACAAGTTCTGGGTATCAATCACAGGGAAATAAATCATACATACCAGTGAAATATCAAGAAATGGGGGAGCAAGCATGTTGATAACCAAACAAAAATCTTGTGCTAAAACATGTAAATACAAAGAAAGAATTTCATTCATGAAGCCTGGGTAGAGAGGATTCATTAAAGACATCAACAATTAGAAAACTGACTGCAAAAGCATGCCCACATTAGGGTATTTCTCATGTAACAAGGGAGAGAAAAGACATCCAGGACAGGTACAGCATGAAGATAATGGGAATCCTGGCAGGAAGGAAAGGGCAAAGATAAAGAAGTATGCCACTGGAAAATATTCTTCCAGAAGCTCCAGCTAGGAAATGCCATCTGCACTTGATTGGCAAGAACTGGGTCATATGGCTACTCCTAGCTGCAAGGGAGTCTGGAAGGGGAGCTGTATCTGGAACCTCACTCCCTCAAACAGCTGGTAAGAAAGAAGGGCAAAGAGGATTTTAGGTGAAAATTGTAATATAATTCTGGGGATAAATAGCATGTCTTGAATCTGGGTTTCTGGAGGTCAGTTTAAAGAGATAAAGTATTATCTCTAAGCACTGGTGAATTCTTCCCAGCTCCTCATTTCCTGCAAGACACTATACAGGAATCATGATAGATGGATATCTCTGCACCATTCCATTTGGCCCACTTTGCAGAATAGCAAAGAGAATTATTGGATTTTGCCTGAGAAAGGGGCAGTGTGTAATAGTGCCTGTCTCAGAAAAAATAAATAGCATGCCAAATGTCGGAAGAAAAACTTCTCTGTTAATTGTGAGGACCACTACACACAGACTTGGGTTTGACAGATTGAGAACCAAATACTTCAAACTCACTTTCTAGTCGATCAATAAAATTTTGAAGCCATCTCTGAAGAGGCAGATGCTGTTTTCATCTTCCATGTTTACAAAGTGATTTCAGGTCACTTTGAAATCCTTCCTCTTGGTTTTAGTGAATGTTGACTTAATTCTTAGAAAAAGCTTCACCCTCATCACAACTCAGCAATGGTGCTGTGGGGCCCAAGTCTGCAACGGAGTTCTGCACTCAGTCAGTGTCTGGGCACATAAAGAGATTATCAGGTTGGCATTAACATGATCTTAAAGGGAACATCCTAGAAACTCATGAGGTGATAATATTTACTTCTGAAACCCTTGTTGGTCCACAACTTGTGAGTATTTATAGGAGAAAGGTAGAAGGAAAAAGAAAGAAAGAAAGAAGGAAGGAAATAAAGATGGAAGCGAAAGAGAGACAGGGAGGGAGAAACTTGCTTATTCTCTGCCCATTTTGTTTCCTTAGTCTCTCTTACCCACCTCCCCAACCACTCTCTGCTCTTGAGCAATAGGGAAACAAGAATATAGTGCATAGATTATTGTATAATATCTTTACCTTTGTGTCTTAGCTCCCGGCACAAAGCCAGACATGCTGTAGATGACCTAAGAAGGCATGTCTACTAAATGAAAGCCCATATCCGCTTGTTCCTGCTACTGGCTTTTGGACACGGCATCCCTTTGTCTGGAATTCCCTCCCACAACATTCTAGACTTTCTACATGCAAACTGTGTTCAAAGAAAACCAGGACTGCTGTTTTCAACTAGACATGGGCTTTCCTAGTAATAACACATTTTTATCTCTGTTGGTAACAAATGATAGAAACCTCAAACTCACTGAAGAAAAAAATATATATATATATATTTACATTTACTGACATGTGATGAAACATCTAAGCCTGGCTGGACCCAGGGGTTCCCGTCAGATTGAGGCTGTGCCATCTTCTCTCTGACTCAGTAGTGCATAAGCACTGCCACTGTAAGAGGTCTGGCAGCTCCTGGCTCCCAACCTCAGTGCTGCAAAATCCAGGAGACTGGAAATTTCTCTCCTAGAATCACTCCTAAAAGTCCTAAAATTGAGTTTCATAGGCTCTCGTTGACTTGGCTGAGGTCCTAGGCTCACTCTTGAATGAAGCACTGCTTACTCAGTGTGAGTGTGCTCATGTATGTGTATGCAAGTGTTCGTGTGCATGCAGACGTGTGCACGCAGACGTGTGCACATGTGTGTATGCAGGTATGTGCTTATATCCAGCGCACATGGGTGTGTACACATCTGTGCATATGTGTATGTGTGTGCATGTGTGTGTACCTGCATATGTGTTGCCCTGTTTGGTTTGACCTCATTCTCACATCTTTCCCTGCAGCTGGCATGGTTCCCCTAATCGCAGAACCACATGAAGTGAGAGTAAAGAAACCACAGCTTCCTAGAGACAGCTGGAAATCTATTTTTAAAACAGTACCAGGCTACAACTACAATGATGTTCACTCTAAAGCACAGTCAACCTACACCTTGCATTATAAATCTCTGTCTTATCTGAGGTTGGGTCCTGTGTCTCATGGAACTTAGTTTCCTGCCAAGTGCTAAGCAGAGCACATGGGATACTATGTGCCTAACTGAGTGACAGCTGTAAACACTGCCACTGAAAACACATTATGGGATTTTGGAGAAGGTTAAATTTCAGATTTAGGGCTTTCAGCATCCAAAGCCCTGCTTCCCACAGTGACAGAGTAGTGGGTGTAGTGCAGGTGGGAGGCGTGGGAGCCAAAGCCAATGGGAGTAGCAACGTCTGAGACACTGTCATGGCAGCGGTCTCCTACCAAGGGCTTTCACTGTGGGAACATGCCCTAGGGGCCTGCAGCTCATTTTAAGAAGGCTCCTATTTTGTTTTCAAGGGGGGAATCACAGAGTTCAGAGATGGTTATGACATCCTAGATGTAATACTTCATTGGCAAGTGAAAAATATTCTTAACAATATGTTAAACCAAATGGCTCTTAGGTTGGTATATAAAAAATATAAGTGAAGATTAGAAGATGCATTTGCATTTTGAAACAGTAAGAGTTCTCTCTTCAAAAATCATCTCTTCCGTCCTTACATAAGCCAAGTACAGTACTGCCTGAAAAACAGCTGAGTCCACCGTGAGAGGACCCACTCTAGGGCCCTCGCTCATCTCTCTTCTCCTGCTTTCCAACACTTAGTTCTGAGCCACCCTCAACATTGAGAGGGCAGGCAGGGGGGAGCGCTATCTATTGTCCAGGATGAGCTCTAGGGCTGTGTGTTCTGGTAGTGAGCTCCCATCTCCAGAGAAGAAATCTTAAGGATAAGCAATCTAAAGAAAGTTTGAAAAGAATCCAAAAGATTATGACCCCGCAAAGCCTCGCCTGGTCTCTCAGAAACACAAACAACCTGCTGGAAGCAGACAAATGCAGAGTTGCATGACTGGAACCTCACAGGGTTCCCCACTTGACACAGTAGGTATCTGGGCCCAGGCTGCTGGTTCTGGAGGGGAAATTGCGTTCATCCAATAAACGCACACTCAGATTCTATTGGGTCCTGGCGTAATCAAAGTGTCGGGCATTCAAAGACATAGCGGGTGTCCTCAAACTGCGGCCAACCTAGGACATTTATCCAGCCCATGGGTGTTTTTGTTACAGCTGCCTGTCCTGCTTAGCAGCCAACTGGTCTCAGGACCCACAGTCTGGCCCTCCAACAGTCTGAGGGACAGTGAACTGGCCCCCTGTTTAAAAAGTTTGAGGACCCCTGAGCCACAGGAATAAGAAACCCAGGATGCTGAGGCAAGAACGACACCTCGGAGTGGCAAGAATGAGCAGGTGGTGGCCCCTGGATTCAAGCCCCCCATGCACGTGCTCATCAGCTACTCTACCCTCCGGCAGGGCACTTCCCAGGCTTCCTTCCCTCAACTTTAATGAGGATAATCACGGGGTCCATGTTACAGAGTGGTTTGAAGCACTCACTGAGGTGGTACATGTGAAAGGACTACTCTTTTAAAGATCACTGATTTGAGGGGGAGCACATGTATACAGTGTGACCACAATGCATGTTGGTGACAACACATCAATAGTAGAGAGAAGGCAAGTGTCATCAGAGGAGGAGCTGAGCATGCTGCTAAGAAGAGCACCGTGTCACTGGTGGAACTGGTGCCAGGAATTCTCCATGGAGGGAAAAGAAAGAAGGCAGGCAGAAGCTGCAGCATGTGCAAAGGCCTGGGGGCCTGAGACAACACCACGTGCTCTGGAAGAAGAGTGAGACACAGCGAGAGCTTCAAGGGCAGAAAGGAGTGTGTCAGGAGATCCACTAGACCAGCGGTTTGCAACCTGTGGGTCATGACCCACAGGAACTGTATTAAAGGGCCGTGGCATTAGGAAGGTTGAGAACCACTGCACTAGACCACAGTACAGGGACAACTGATGCAAAAGGGAGGCTCACCTGTGTCCTCGGCAAGCCTGAGACCTGTAAATCTTTAATGCAGGGTTTCATCCTGACTCACTCACTGTTCTTTTTTTTTTTTTTGCAGTTTTTGGCCAGGGCTGGGTTTGAACCCCACCACCCACTCCCTGAGCCACAGGTGCCACCCCCTGACTCACTGTTCTTTAAACCTTTCTCTCCATACATAGAATGGATTTGTGAAGCGCAGAGAGGCAAGGAAGCTATGTAAGATGCTCCTGCCATAATCCAGACAAGAGACCAGCCAGGAAGTGAAGAGCTCAGGGGATTGTCAGTAGATAGCATGGATGGACCACCTGATTGATTGGATGGGCAGAAAGAATATTGTAGAAGTTAAAAGCAAAACCTATGGATTAAAAAAATATCCTAGTTCAGACTGACTTAGCCACTTGTTATCTCTGTATGTTTATATGTGCATATTATTATTTTGGCCACATTGATGTTTCTTTGTTTCAAAACTGAAGATAATTTCAGTGGATCATCACAGGGATGAGAGAAAAGACTATATGAGCCCAGCACCAGACACAGGAAAATCATGCAGTCAGTGTTACCCGCTGTCATCACTACTACTGTTATTAACACAAGTGAGGTGGTCATGGCTGGACAGGTCCATTCCTGGTACACCTGTCTTGTATATTGAACAGCCCCCAAATCTCTACTTCTTTCTGATCACCTTCCAATGCCCTCCAGGTTCTGGGGAGGTGGGAGGCAGGGGAGCTGCCCTTCCATGTGGCTCTCAGGTGTAATGCAAATAGTTCTTTGTTCATGAAATTAAGAATTTGAGTTTGTCTCTGAAAACTGAAGTGGCTGGCTGAACTGTCAAACATTCTCTTTTTAGCCACAGGTAACCAAATCCTAGCCACCTGTTCACATTAGCAATAAATGGTTAACAGAGCTATTTTTTTCTATTGATACCTCTTTACCCCAAAACTGCACCCCCCAAACCCACCTCCTGCCCTCTGTCTCTGTGAGCTACATCTCCCAGGGCTCCTGGCCTTCTGGTTTCTGGTTTCTGGTTGGTTTTGGCCAAAGGGAAGTGCTAGCAGGTTACTAAGGATAGAAGGTGAGAGGGAGGGAGTGCGTATGTCCCACTCTCTGCCCTCTCTGGCAGCAGCTGTGTCTCCCTTTGGTTAGGCTCCTCCTCCAGGTGTCCAGCTCTGGGGTGGGGGATGGAGCTTCTGATAGGAAATAGTCCCCTCACTAAATTTTCCTCAGGCTATAGGTGTCTCATCTATTCACTGCCGAACTCCTGACTGTTACAACAACAAATGGGGCAAAAATCACAGTCCTCCCACTCCACATAGGAAAAAACAATTTTAAGAAATTAATAGTGTTAGTATTTCACAAGCTAGTATTTGCCTATATCAGATTAGGCAGAGATTTTTGGGTTTTGTTTATAGGAATGGGGTTTGAGTCCACAGATAATGAGACTCAATCTAAATTCATCACAATTTGCTGCCTTTTCTACTAAAAGACCTTCTGCAATGGTTTAATCAGATACATCTGATAAGGATAATTACATGGTGTGACTCTGAGCATCACACAGAGAGAGAAATAGATCTGGAAAAACTGCTAATGAACTGAGTCCTAAGGGGATTTGAACTCACAACCTTCTGGCCAGGAATCAGCTAAGCCTGGGGACAAGCAGCAGGCTACACAATGGAGCTCAGATGGAGCCCCTTGCCCGTGCCAAACTGCTCCTCTGAGCAGGCTCACATGAGTCCTAGCATTCAGTTAGCAGTAGGAAGACTGGGGTGTAACATACACATAAATCAGTTCTTCACTTTTGACATGATTCACCCAGTCAATGTGGGGAGAGACGATATTCAGCTTAGGGGTTGGTACACATAGCTAAGACCCACTGAACTGTGGATGTTGGAGCTGGAAGGCATCTCAAAAACCTTAGACTCCACTGTCTTCATTCTACTGAAAAGGAAAAGGCATGTTTTATTTTTTTCTCAATTACTAAGAAAATTCCTAAGACTAGTTTTCTGTCCTAGGTTAGGCAGGTCACAGGCCTCCTGAATAAGCACATCGGGACGCTGCGCTCAGACGGTTGTAATGGCACCAGAAACATCATCTCCATGTCCCCTGAAGGGCTTCGTGACTTCCCTTCACTTTGACTCATGGTGAGATTCTGTGTGAAGAGTGTCGGTGGGACAGCTCAGCTCAGCACCTGGAAATGAGGCCAGGCCAGCCCCTGGCAACCACTGGGCCTTCATAAAAGGAACCTTTCTGAAGTCAAAATCAAGAAAGGCTTTGTTTGGTTCAATCACCAGGTTTAGAACACTCTGCCGTCTGCAATGTTGCCTTGAATGCTCTTAACAATTGGTCACGCAAGTCCTTGATCCAGCAAATGTTTATTGAGCTCCAATAACTTGCCGGGAGCTGTTCTAGGTACCATTGTTGCACAGGTGGCAAAAGGCACAGAGCTCTTCCCACACAAAGCTTCCATCCTGTGAGCAAGGCAGACCATAAACAAGATGATTTCCATTTCACACGGAAATACGGATTGCAAACGATGAGAAAAGTATGCCAACAGGGGTTCTGAAGAAGTGGCCAGGAGCGGGGCTCTGCATTCAGGACAGTGATTCTGAATTTTGACAGATAGGAATAGTGGGGGCAAAGAGAAATTAAAATTCATAGGAATTTTCAGGGGTTCCTGAAATCACAGGTTATTCTTAAAATATTTCTAGCATTCTTCTTGTCCTTTACTCATTATTGTGGATACATAATAAATCAGAAATACTAAATGTAGTTGCATTTACAAGTAACTTCAGGCGATAGTGAGTACTGAAACCCAGCAAAACACCCCCACATTCCTGACTGCACTTGGATAACATCTCAGGATTTTCATATTGATTGGTAGCAATGCACAGAGTCAGATGTCAAAATCACCAATTTACGGATTTACTTTGTTCCTAAGGTATGCCATTTTTGATACATTGGAATTTGTATTAATAAAGCACAGTGCATATCAATGTATTAACATTTCTTTATCAGCAACCATGACTCACAGTCACTGGCAGCAGGCAGGGCCACCAACAGACATCTTATCATGGCCACAGCTACAAGTAAGACTGACCCATGAAATCATTAGGGTCCTGCTTCTATGTGCTCCCCCTACTGACCCCAAGTCCAACCTTGACCCTTGACACCAGCCTCTGTGTTCCCTGCCCTTGTCTTCTGACTTGACGTCACTATAGTCTTCCAAACCAGGGACACTTCTCTGTGGATTGTTAAGCTTTAATGCACACATGAGGATTGTAATGTTTCCCCAATTTCTCTACTAATCTCTTTTTCTTTTCCCTCCAGAATTTGAGATTTGGAAAAGCAGAGAAGGTTCTTGAGAGATCCTGGGAAGGAATTGCTACGAGGGGACACAGCTCACACTGCCTGGGTCTGAGCGGCAGTAGTTTCACCTATGAGCACCTGCTCGCTCTGGGGTCACGGGTAAGTCATCTGTCTCTATGTGACTGACTGGTCCCTCATCTGCAGAATGGCATTATCATTAGCACCTGTGGCATGGGGTTGCCGTCAGATTAAATTCTTTAACATATAGAAAAGCACTCTAATAGTGTTTGGCATGTAGTTAGCACTCAAAAAAAATATTAGTTCTTGTTAAAGAGGCCACCTAGGGATCGCTGATACCATATCTGGATGGCCAGGGATGGACCTCTGAAGAACACACACTATCAATGGCCTATTTCTTATGTGTTTTCATGTGTGTTTGAGCAGTGTCTGTGAAACTTACCTTGACAAGAAAGAGGAAGAAACCAGGACAGCCACACAGACAATGGCTTCAGGTGGTCACACAGACCTTACTTCCAGTGGAGCAGTGATGAACACCTCCACCTTCACATGACTGTGGACACAAAGGCAACCCAGGCTGCCAGAGACAGAGAACTGAGGAAGTGGATGTGCCTGCCCGTCACCAGATAGCAACTGTGCATTAGTGGGTTAGGCTACATCTGCAGCAGTCCTCCAAGTGCTCTCTGGCTGCCAAACTCACCAGCGTTGGTCAGAACAACAGCAGAGTGGAAGGTTTTCATGCTACCCCACTGAGAAAGGTTTCAGGTTGGGGCAGGAGGTGGTCAGTATGAACGATAAGGAGCAGAGAGGCGGAATATGCCTGCTGGGTGGAGCAGGGGAGGGCAGGGAAGAGCCAACACTGGGACATTCTTTCCCGAGATGAAAGGTTCAGTTCAGGAAGATGAAGCAAGATCCAAGGTGGATTCTGGGAGCCAAGTCCAGGTGTGCAATCCGACCTGAGGTTTTCAGTGGTTGCTGGGGAGAGATTTAAAGCACAAGCTGGGAGCTGGAGCAGAAATGGGGGTTGAGACACCCCACGGAAAGGCTGTTAGTCCACTAGCCTGAGGAGTAAGAGAAAGTGTGCTGTTTGTAGACAGGCGAAGGCTGACTGGCAGGAAGAAGCACAGAAAACAAAGAGAGCCTGGAAAATGAGATAAATCATTTTTCTTCTATTTCATGGATAGAAAGAGCTATAGGTCCATCCTTCTTATTTATTTTACAGGTCTTCACATCAAAATGGAAAGATGGGGAGTGGAATAGATGGGTGAGGTCAGCCGCAGAGACAAAGGGAAAAGAATGGGAGAGGGGACCAAATGAGGGGTCCTGGACAGATACAGGCAGAGAGGTCAGTGGGGAACTAGATGGATGGGTAGATGAGACAGATAATCAGGAGATGGAGAGTTGCTAGGTGTATATCAGCTGATTAATAGATGATGAACGAAGCCACATAAACACACACAGACAGACATGTATATTCTTATCAAATACGGATCAGTTCAGGAAGACCAAGGAAAAAAAAACAAAAGGAGAAATTCCAGGACAGACTTTCCAAAGACTCTGAAAAGTTATTTATTTTGATGCTGTAAAATCCCAGGGCATAGTCAATATCATTTCACATTCCAGATTTTTGAAAAGTGAGCTAAAAAGAGTTAACTTGCTCAGAACTACAGCTCCAACAGGCTGTGAGCTGTGCTTTCAGCCAGTTCCGCGTGACATTAAAACTCAGGGTTTTTCTATTGCAAAGCAAGTCCTTAGACAGATGGAGCGAGAGAAAAAGGAAAATAAACAAAGGAAGGCAGCATGAGTCTTTGCAGTGAGGTTACTGGAGGAGCTTCTTGTTCTGAAAGTTACTGGAGAGAGGGTGAGAGAGGTGTGGGATAAGGACGCACTCGGGAGGTGCACTCGACAGACGAAGGAGGCAGAGACAGAAAACCAGGGAGAGACCCAGAGGAAACCTGAAAGGAAGGAGAGTGGCTTGATTTTCATATTAAACTGGGAAAGGAGTTTTAAAATTGAAATGGTATAACAGACCAAAGCAGGGGGGAAATATTACATTCCGAATTGTAATTTTCACATTGGTAATATGGAAATGACACAGTATAGGACAGAATTTTACTGCTGCCCTTACAGGGGAAATTATTACTAAAGCTACGTGGTTAATAAACACCACTCATTACCCTTCCCTAGCCTCTGACTACGGTGGGGGTTGAGAACACACCTAATTAATTTGACATCAGCACTCAGTATTACTCTTTGTTAAACAGAAATTGCTTACACCAACATGGCTCTGGCGCTTAAATGTTGGCTACCCTTGGGCCCACAGTAATAAAGAATTATTATGTCTAATAATGATTCCAAATTGATTACAAACAGGACTTTGAGAAGGAGAGGTCAAGGTGAGAGAGAATTAACCCATTGGATTCCAGGTTTGGCGTGCCAGACTCCTGCTGTGTGCTGCCTGCCTGAGAAGGACAGAGGCAGAGGTGGCCTCTGTTGCCTTCAGTTGTGGACCCAACTTCAGAGTTCTCAAAGCTGACAATGAACTCCAGAAATCTCAAAGTGACACACATTTGACGTTCCTAACTTTAAGAATCAGATCCAAAGGACGTACAAAGGAAAGCCGAACCTAGCCGGCCTCACTGGTCTCCAAGACAGTCTATCAGCTTGTTTCAGACAATAGCTCTGAACCTGCACAGCTGGTCCTGCCTGCGATCAAACTCCGCTTTCTTCTCTTACTAGCTTTTGAGCAGGCACGTCTGCTTAGCAGGCGAATGAACTGGGCAACGTTACGTAACATCCCGTAGCCTCATTTCCCTCCCTTGGAAGATGGTTTATTCATAGTACCCCTGTCACTGGGGTCATGTGAAGAGTGACTAACACAAAGCAAGTAAACTGCTTAGCACCCTCCCTGCAACACTGAACACTCAACAGATAAGAATTATTATTGGTGATGCTTTTTGTTACTGTGATTAAAATTCTCTGTGGGTTCTCCCTGATTTGATGACAAAAACTGATGGGTCTGCTCCTTCAGGCAAGTCACCAGGAAGTTGGCATCTTAGGGAGGATCCGTGTAACAGTGGCTGGGTGAGCAGACTGTTCCTTTTAAAATAACGATTTATTTAGCTGAGCCTCAATTCATCATCCCCCCTCGTAACCATTGTTATGAACCCTCCACCACCTATAATAACCTTGCCCGTGATGTTCACTCATTAACTCACTCACTGGCTGAACATTCATTAAATGCGTTCCCCGGGGAAGACACTGTTCTCTAAGTGCCTCAGAGTTCAGGAGGACAGTCTTCCAGCTGTGACGAATCTCTTGCAGCTCCCCCAGTCCACGATGCTTGCTCTTACTCGCACACATTATTGCCTTACCCTGGGATATCATTTTTATCTTTCCCTGTGGGCTGTTTAGGGAGCTCCTGTTTATCTTTCAACACTCAGTTAAATGTCACCATCTCCAGGAAGGCTGCTCAGATGTGTGCAGCATTGTATGAACAAGACAGGTTCTCCAAGTAACTACTGACCCACTTTGCACTGTTCTCATGGTGTCTATGCCCTCCTTTGTTTAAATGGATGGTTCCTAAAGGCAGGAACTGTTCCTCCGTGCTTACTATACGACCTGACACATATTAAGTGCTTAATAGTAATGTATGTTAAATGAATGAGAATGAAATTTTAAAATATGCATCTGTAGTTACAATCTGACAAAGAAAATAAGAACTGATTTTGGAAGTACTTGGAAGGAACAGACAATAAGGTAACTCTAGCATAGACCAAATAATAATAATAAATTAGATTACACAACTGCGAAACTCAAATGGTAGGTCTGGATCCAGATACGGTTGAAATTCTGCCTTCAGGACATTCTCTTGGCCCTGTTTTTCCCCACCTCCATTTTATTTCCATACATGTTATCATAATTGGTGAGAAACAGCTCAGTGCCTAAGTGATCCCAGCCCCATGTCCTCCCCTAGAAGACAGCTGCCTTCCTTATAGCTCTAGCCATTGTCCTGGGACAGAATCTCAATGGCCATGCTTGAATCACACAATCATCTCTGACCCATCGCTGTGGCCCAGAAGTTGAGCATTCTGATTGGGTGGGGCTGGGTGATGGACTTACAGGTGGTGCTGGGATGGATGGAGGCTGGGAGGAGACTAAAAGGGAATAAGTTCCCCAGCATACTCAGGATGCAGTTATCAGAAGAAGAAGGGCAGACATAAGAGCAGGTGCCCAGGTTAAGAAACTCAAAAAGGAAATGAGACACTATTCTAGGAATCTGAAATGATGATGGGGCAGACATGTCAAGGTCAAGGCATGTGAACTTTGCCTGAAAACCAGGTAGAATTTAGGCATGTAGAGGAGAGGCATGGCAGAATGAGTAGGAGGCAATGTTATGATTGCCTAGTTATAATGAACTAAATATTTAGAAATGTGGGTTAGAACCGGATCTCAGAGGACCTGGACTGCTAGGTGAAGGGTTTGGATTTTGTTCACAAGGGAATAGAAGGCCAGTGAAGCTTTTCCTTTGGAAAGATGCAAGGCCAGAGTCATACTTCAGAAAGATTAATCACGCAGCTGTGTGTATAACGCGTTGAATGAATGTCGAGAAAGTGTGTGCACAGCCCAGGTAGCAGATAGGGAAGGCCTCCACGTGCTGAGAGCCCACGTGACAGCAGGATTCAGGAGCAGCTGGGGATATAATTGATACTCCTGAAATAGTATTTTCTACCCAAGCCAGCCACTCCACTTCAGCCACTCTGCATCTGAGGCTGGCATTTAAAAGACAAAGCAAAGATATATTCATGGGCCATCATTACTGTGCATCACACAAGCTGCTCTGCTTCCCCCCTCCCCCCACCCCCGGCTTCTGACTCAAAAGGATGGCTTTTTTCTGTTTTTTTGCAGACAGAAGTGGGGCAACGAGCAAATAAGGCCAAGCTCCATCTTTATCTGCAGACTCTGACCCCTGAATGAGGCCACTCATGACTGGTTTCTCTGCAGGCTGTGATGGCTGGAGACACAGAGGATGGAAAAACCCATTCCTGATTCCTTTCCCCAACACACACAGGTCAGTGTCCGTATTGCAAAGGAGATGTGAAGACATGGGTGCAAATGTCACCCAGACTCCAGCTCTGCATCCACAGGAGGACAAGCAAGCAAACAGGACTTGTCCATACCCTCAGCCTCAGAGAGGCTCCAAGGGCTGGCCAGTTAACCTTTAACCAAGAAGTTTGGGGTTTTCTTTAGTTTTTTACCTTTTAGCATTCTTCAGAATAAAAGTCACAAGGAATTAATCAAAAATGCAAACTGATCCATAAATACTTCCCCCTTTTATCTCAGTGATTATACCTCTTTCTCCTGACACCCTCGGGCAGCCTTCTCTTTGTCTTGTTATGCTTCATGAAATATTTTATGTAAAATACTTGGAAAATGACACTCCCCTCTGACAGCCACATATTTCTAATTATTCCAAGCCTCGGCTACTTGTTCCATTTTAGTTTGCTTCATTTGGGGGATTAATCAATCTTTATGTCACACCTTTAAAATCTGGCTTCTTCCAGATGGAAACAGATGTTTTGCTTTCTTGATGGCGCTTGTTCCAACGTGGTATTCTCCCAAGGAGGCCCACACGGTAACAACAGGAGGCTTTACGAACACTTGTCTCCTATGCTGTGTTCCAAACCTGCTCATCACCGGCACATCACATTGCAACAACCACAACGTAAGAAAGAAAACTGGTCTAGACACCAGTGACTCTAAGACCACAGGGAAAGCACCCTGCTCTGTCCTCGGAGATCTCCCGCACCCGCTCAGTCGCTGAGGAGGACAGGAGCTGCTTTCTGTCTCCATTAGTGCAGCAAACACCTAGTCACTGTCTTGACTCATGGGATTACAAATGCCTCTCCTTGGTGGTTTCCATGCATGCCAGATACTTTTGCTTTTAATTCTGCAGACCCTTAGAACAGGTAACAAATGGGACGCCAACTCTGTGGTAACAGCTCTCAGGGTTTCAAGACGTGTCCCTGGTGTTACCTGAAAGCTTGTTAAAAATGCAAATTCTCCTACTGAATCAGGAATTCTGGGAGCGGGACCAGCAACCTATGCCTTAACAAGCCCTCTAGGCGATCCTGATGAAATGTCCAATTTTGAGTGCCGCTGTGATAGTGGGAAGGAGGATGTAAAAATTGGAGCATCCTTAAAACAGAACGTTCATCCCATGTGTCCCTCGAGCATCATGGAGCACTTGCTCTGTCCCAGGCACACAGCAATGACGACCTCATTAGGCACGGACAGCAACAAGAGCAAGTGGTGGATACTGGAATGTTTCTGAAATTTAAAAAGCCCCACATGAGGCTCCCCACTGGGCCAATCAAGTGTGAGGGGGTAAGAAGATTGTAGAAAGCAGAACTGACAAACTTCTGTCTCCACATCACTTTGATCTTGTCATTTGTTGTCTCTGTTAAAGATCAAAACCACAGAAGCTCCTCCGAAGTTTCACAGAAAACGTTTTGCAAAGTGATGCCCAGGAACTTGAAACCCCAGGTCTCAGTTGGATGCCAAGTTAACTTCAGTGAATTGCTCGCTCCCTTCCCAGGGCTTTTCCCTTGGGGTCATAATCCCCATCAAGCCTTTACAAGGTGCACTGCATGGAAAAGGTATTGACTATGTAATTCTGTGGAAGGATGGTGTAGGGCTGCAGGGCCTGTGTGTAGTATGTGAATCAACTGGAATCTACACACAGGGAGATATTGGACGGATCAATCTTTACTCCGAGGCAATCAGCCAAGGCAGTATCTCCAGGTCTCCCCATAGACAGCTCATAAAATGGAGGTATTGATCAAAAGATCTAAATTTGTAGTGTGGCCTATAAAACCGATTTATCTGCGGGGAATGGTCCTATAAGATGCATGCATTTGGATGATTAACTTCCCAGACGATCCCTCTGGGAAAAGGCAAGATTTTGTAGCAGGTTTCTTTGTGAAGTTAACAAGCCAGTTTCTAAGTATTTTTTTTTTCATTAAAAAAATTAAAGTAAAAACTTAAAAATACGCAACATCATAGTTGTATATCATTAATAGAGTAGATGTGATGTTTTGATGTAGGCATACTATGTGAATTAATCAAATCAGAGTAATTGGGGTACTCACCACCCCAGGCATGGAGGATTTCTTGGAGTTTGGAATATTCCAGTTTTATTCTCTCAGTTATTTTTAAAACATAGCCAAACATACGATTGCTTTTCTTTTTGTGTACGTGTGTGGTGTCAACCATGTCAGGCAACTATCAACACATCTGAGGTGGGGTTAATATCGAAGGTACTTTGAGGTCTTCTAATGACTAAGGCACGAATCACCATTTCTTAAGCCCTCCATTGTACTAGGCATATACTAGTGGTTTTGCTTAGGTTTCCTAAGTTAATTTATTTATTCTATATGATAGGTACTTCCCCTCCGCCCCCTTTTTTGGGTAGTTTTTGGCCAGGGCAGGGCCTGAACCCGCCACCTCCAGCATATGGGGCTGGCAGCCCACTCCTTTGAGCTACAGGCGCTGCCCTTTGCCCCTTATTTTTTAGGTGAGAAAATTGCTGCTCACAGATGCCAAGTAGCTTGCTCAAGGTCACGTAGCCAAGGACGGAATTCAGGTCTATCTCCAAGGCTCCAAACTCACTCAGAGGTTATAAATTTTGTAGAAAGTGGAGTCCTAGGTCACATGGCAACATAAAATTATTTGTATAATTCCATAAGCTGCTTCCTACATACGAAATTGACATTTACTAAACTAGGGGCTTAAAATGACCCATAGCACCTTTTGTCCCTAGAAAAGTAGAAGATTAACAACCATTGTGAGAATTTTGAGGCAACCAGGATGGGTAAAAAAATGACCAGAAAACATGTTCTGTAGAGTGAAAGAAAGAAGAAGAATGAAGTCGAGAACCCAGAGAGAGGCAGAGAGACTGCATGTGCCTCAGAACCTCTGGGGGTGTCTGAGAGCTGACCAGTGTCTTCAAGTGCTGCCACTTATCTGGGTCACTGCTATAAATCTCCCATGGCATAGGGAGCATGAGTGAGCTTCTCCTCCTTGTGCTCCAATGTTCACCTAATCAGGAAGCCAGCGGACTGCGAGCGCCAAGGAAGCAGACATGGGCCTAGCTTCTTCTACTGCACTTCACTTTATCACATTTTTTATAAATTGAAGATTTGGGCTCGGCGCCTGTAGCTCAACCGGCTAAGGCACCAGCCATGTATACCTAAGGTGGCGGGTTTGAATCCCCAGCCCGGACCCGCCAAATAACAATGACGGCTGCAACCAAAAAATAGCCGGGCGTTGTGGCGGGCGCCTGTGGTCCCAGCTACTTGGGAGGC
>CAUYTI010085864.1:0-54474 GCA_963575145.1 Galago senegalensis
AACGTTTTAAAGCAGTAACTGAGAAAATGACATGAAGGCTGTGTTGACCAGTTCGATGGAAGTATTTCAGATTGCATGTGAAAACCCCACACTGTACCCCAGAAGTGCATTAATGTACATAGTTAACATTCAATTAAAAAATAAATAAATAAATAAATAAATAAATAAATAAAGAATCCATTATGAGGGAATCAGATCTAAAACAACTAGTAGCATAAGTGCTCATAAGAAAAAGACCTTCTGAGTAAAGCATCATGAGAAGGGAGAAGCAAGAATCCAACATACTCAATCCTAACATGAAAGCAGGAGATGATCTATTACAGGGGTCCTCAAACTTTTTAAACTGGGGTCCAGTTCACTGTTCCTCAGACCGTTGGAGGGCTGGACTTTCAGGCCCCGGGATGAGTCAGCTGCTAAGCAGGACTGGCAGCTGAGGCAAAAACACCTGGCGGGCCAGATAAATGTCCTAGGTGGGTCGCATGTGGCCCGTGGGCCATAGTTTAAGGACGTCTGGTCTAATACAAGGTGGGGGCAGGGAAAGGAGGGAGCAGGGGAGGGGAATGGGGGTATGGCACACCTCTTCAGGATGGGACACAATTAGAAGAGGGACTTAAACTAACAGATGCAATCAGTGTAACCTAATTTTTTATACCTTCAATGAATCCCAAACAATAAAAGATCTTTAAAAATTGGGTAACTCAACAGCAGACAACACCCGCGTTCCATTGCTATTGACAAGTGGGTTTGATGATGCCCAGGATGTGAAAGCATCTATGTTACCAGGATTATCATCGGGGTGGATTGAGGTGGGACACAGGAGGAAGGGGATACACTGGCCCGAGAAATCCCTCCATCATGTCAGAGACCAACCTCGAGTTGGAGCTGTTCGGTTGCTGTGAAGTGCCAGCAAGGACAGAAGAGAGAAAATGCCAAACTCAAGTCCCACTGGCTACAGTCACACTGGAAAGCCAAAAACCCTCTCTAACAGTGATGAAAACGTCTTCCCATGTTCTCAGCCTCTTGTCCCCAAGCCACAGAAGGAACTCAGGGCATTTCACCCCCGTTGACTGCTTTGTACAAAGAGTATTTTGAATGACGGGGCCTTCAAAGGTTTTGAAAGGGGCATTTTGTCTATCTGCATAAACTAATCAAAAAACAAGTGACTCCTGACTTCCCTTCCTCTCCCTGTTATCTCAATATATGGCAGGAAAGAAAACCAAGAATGCAACCAGATCTGGCCCAAATCATCTTAAACACAATACCTGTCTCTCTCTCAGCTATTTGCAAGTCTGTCTGTTCCCCTAGTGTATTCATCCTCCCCAGCAACCCCTAAACAGAATCAGCTGTACTCTTCCTCTCCTCCTCCCCTGGGAAAGAAGAGCTATAAAAAAGGTCTGAACTTCCAGGGGACACTGACTTAATCCCTCTGTGCCTCCCATGCACATGGTAAATAAACCTTTTTCTTATTAATCTGCCTTAATTGTGAGTTGATCTTTTAGCAACCTCCAGGGGACAGGGCAAGCTTCCCCTTACCCCGACACCAAGAATGAGCAGATGCTCTGAGGGTAGGAGTGGCGGGCAGAGCTCAGCTCACTTTATCCCTGGGTGGCAGCCCTTCTAATTCTAAGCAGCTCAGCAGCTCCCCAATGCCTTCAAACAGGTAAGTGATTCTCTTAATTTGAGCTGACTTTTTCAGTTATCCTCAGTAAAATACTTGCCTGCCGCGAGCTACTGTTTTATATCTGGGTTTTACTTCATTTAATTTTGTGTCTGTATAAAAACCTATTCCCTCATATCTCAAGAAATTTTAGTGAAATTACTCATCATACTTACCCCAAAATTCTACTAACAGTTACGTTTAGAGTAGACTTTAATGTTGTAGCACATTTGAAATTATGTGAGCCATGAAACAATTTTTACCGCAAGAAGTTGTCCCAGACTTATAAAATATTTATCATCTTTTGTCTACTAAGTGCCAATATGTTCCCAATCATTATGGTAACCAAAAAATTTCTCTATAAATTTCTAAATTTCCCTGAAATTGAAAGCTGTCATTTCCATGAGAACCAGTGGTCTCTGCCAATCCTGGTAATCCCTTATCAGTGATTATTTCAGGAACCCAGATGTAAGGCAATAATCTCACGGCATTTCTCTAGCATGAGTTAAGTTTCCTGATCTAAACTGGCCAAAATAAAAAAAATTCCTACTCCATCGTTGTAGCACATCCTCTCCATCTCTAAACAAGAAGCATGCAGCCTCATTTCCCAATATTAGCAATGGTGCCATCTTCCTATCAAAATGGAATCATGCTTACAATGGCACCAGATCTTTGGATGGTGGGCTGAAGAGGCAGAAAGCAATCTGGATTTTTTTTTTATTTTATTTTTTCAGTTTCTGGCCAGGGCTGGGTTTGAACCCGCCACCTCCGGCATATGGGGCTGGCGCCCTACTCTTTTGAGCCACAGGCACCACCCCAGCAATCTGGATTTTTGATGTTACCTTTGTGCAGCTACATCAGTCTGAAAGCCCAACCTGCCTCTGGACTTGTACCTATGTGAGATAGTTGCACTTTGCTTAGGATAGTTTGAGAACAGTTTCTCTAACTCACCATTGGAAGCATACAATGGAAAAAGCAGCTCAGTTTCTCGTCTATCAAACCATGTAACCTGGGTCTGGCCCTGAATTACATGATCTACTTGGAAAAACAAAATCCCTCCCTTCCATCCTTAGAAGGCAATTTAGCGGTGGCACCGAGTACACATTTTAAAATGTTTGATTCCATCTCACCCAAAGGATTCCTGCCAACCACATCTACACTTTTCTTAGTTCTGAATATGTATTTATACTTCACCCTATCTCCCGACACTTGTAGTATTATTTTAATATCACTTACAGACTGATGGACTGCCAAGGCCACCTTGACCTAGTCTTTAACTTGGCTCTGCTTAAAGTGCTTTAAATAAAAGTATTTGTAACTATAACTATGTATTAAACAAATGAATAAACAAATAAGGAATACATTGGGATAAATTTTAGTTCCAGCTATCTATCTTGGTAGTTCGAGCTATACATCTTAGTATAATTAACTGAACACTGCTCTGAACAGTCAGACTGTTAATGAATAAGCTATTGTATACAAGTATGCCAATCTGGTACCTGGCAGAAAACAGCAGATGGGAAGGGAAAATCATTTAAAATCTCTTTAATGTAGATAAATACTTCCTTTTGTTTGGGAAGGGATGGAAACAATGGCTTGAAGCTAGGAGCAAGTTGTGCTTTGCTTGAGGTGCGGAGAACTAATGCTGGTGGGGAAGGAATTAGAGAAGGACCATTCTCCCCACACCCCATCCTCCAATCGTTCCATTGCTCCATCTCTGCCGCCATCTGTACTTGAGGCTACGATGTCATTCCCTAGAATTGCAGTGTTAGCCTACTAACTGCTCTCTCAGCATCCTGAATTGCAACCGTTCTCCATACCATAGTAGGCATTCTTCCAAATTATAACCATGGTCGGGTTATTTCCCATTTTAAACTCTTTAGCAATACCTTTTATCCTCATAATAAACTTCTTATCAAGGCAGACAAGGCCACCTCAATTTGGCCCTTGCCTGCATCCAGGCACTGCCAATTTTGCACTGCCCTCACCTTCAGCCCTTCTCAAATACAGTAGAACCTCCATAAGTTGACACCCCAGGGACTACAACAGACCAATCAACATGCAGAGGTGGTCATTGTAGGCAACTAGGCCTACTGTGCTGACACATAGCTGTGGTGCATGTTCAACCTCTGAAAATTAGTCAACTTAAGGAGGTGATCAATGTAGATAGATGGTCAACTATGGAGGTTACTGTACTTTCAGTTCTAGGAAGGCACAATCTCTGGCTCACCTTTGACTTTGGAAAATGCTTCTTTGTTTTTGTAACTTATGTTTTAGTTAGAAATAAGTTCTCCTGCGAGTGACAATGACTTCAACAAGATAATTCATTTCTTGTTCGCATAACTCAAGCTGCAATCTAAGACTGCTATGGAAACTCTTCTGCAAAATGTCAGCTCTGTCTAATTTCTTATTCTGCTGTACATGGCGTCCAGGCCTAATTTACTCTAAGGTCTAATATTGTTGCCTCAGCTTCATCCATCACAACTTCATTCATTGAGAAGGAAAGAAAAATGCATGTCCCTTTTCTTTAAGAATATATACTGTGAACAAGTCAAAGATAATAGTATGTCATACTCAGGATTTTGCTGAATGAGTAGATTATAGCTGCTCTTCCCTGGGGAGTTGGGGAGGAATGGGTAAAAATGTAAGGCAATGAGTTATGTCAATTTTTTCCACTTCAAAATAGCAACTATTTTACTATGCATATGAATCTCAGAACATGTGTTGTGTTGTATACCTTAAATATATACTTATGAAACTTCTTTTTTCCAAAAAGTTTTCCTAGAAGCAGCGCCCACTATTGGTGTTTATATCTCATTGATCAGCACATAGCCACATATAACACGTAACCACAAGTGAGACTCAGAAATAAGTTTTCTGTTTTGGGTAGCCATGTCCTAGCTAAAATTCCATAATTCCACGACTGAAGAAGAAATTGAAGATAGAATTTGAATGGTGGCCTTAGCTGTCAACATCTACAGAAAGCCTTCCTAAACCACCATCTCAAACCTAAAGTAGAGGCCCCTTCTTTCTGTTCCCTCAGTTCCTGACCCCTCCCCAAACAATCCACTAATCACTCCCTCCACGCACCTGCACAGACACTAAGTGGTTTGCCCAGCTCACTAAACAGAAAGGGGAGGAATTAGTATGGGAATCAGGCATTCTGTGTCTAGAGTTGAGTGCCCTGAACTTCTTCACTAAGTTTATTTCTTAATATTTCCCCATTAATCTCTCTGAGGGCAGCACACTGCCAATCTCAGTTGCCACTGGATCCTCATTACCTAGTCCAAAGCCTTACATTTATCAAGTTCCAAAAAAAACTTGCTAAATCAGTGAAAAGGCAGATGTCTCTCACTGCTATCTGCCCCTGGCCTGTGTTATCTCCAGGACCCAGGCAGACTATACAGGTGAAGAGTGGCTAGCCTCTAATTTTTAACATGATTATCGCTTCCAGTCCCTTGTATAACAATGGAAGAGAGTAAGACAGAGGGAGAAACAATCTCACCCTCGATGAACTTTAACTCATTTTTGGTGGAAAAAAGGCCTAAATCTTCTTGGTGCTTGTCCAAGAAGGACTGGATGAGGGGCGCACCTCTGAAATTCTAAAATGAGAGGCCCCCAGGTAAAAACACCTGCTTTAAGTAGAGTCATTTACAGATAAGCAATGGGGGTGGGAGAGGGGGCAATCCCCAGGAATCCACTCTCATACACGCCTATTTTCTTTTTGTTAACCTGGACTTAGAACTGCTTGTTTCACTATACCGTCAAGATATAAGACATGTTTTAAATAAATGTTTCTAGAATATAGTAACATGTTTCATAGCTCTACTTTCCATATGCTATAACTCATGTACTGTCTGCTGGAAAACCTTATTACTTTTATATTTATTGATGTTCCACATCCTAAGAAACCAAGACGATTCCGTATCCTTTGGGAATAAGTTCGGGTTGTGTCACTGTCAACCCAGCTGAGATTTTACTGCTTTTGATCAAAGATCACTGTGAGAGTCACATCATTTATATGATCATTTTTTAAAACCTCAGCACACTGTCCCAGATGTGTAAATGTGGATACATATTTGATGAGTTCCTACATTATTTAGAGCCAAGAAGAGAAGTCCAAGTGTGATTTAACATTAGCTGCTAAGACATGCCGTCATTGTGCTGGATATATGACCAAGGGCTGGGCAGGATGGGAATCACGGGGGTTTAAATTGGGTTACAGAGAATTCAAACCAGTTAAAATACAAACTCTGGTGCTTCACTGCAACCCACCAAATCCCCCTCTTCCCCATCCCACATCCCCACTTCACACCCTGTCCACAAGCCTATGTTAACAGAGAGATACGACATGGTATCTGGGATAATTTTTTCCCCTAGAGCAGCGGTTCTCAACCTATGGGTCACCACCCCTTTGTAACAATGAAATACACCTGCATATCAGATATTTACATTACAATTCATAACAGTAGCAAAATTACAGTTATGAAGTAGCAACAAGAATAATCTTATGGTTGGGGGTCACCACAACATGAGGAGTTGTATTAAAGGGACGTGGCATTAGGAAGGTTGAGAACCACTGCCCTAAAGATCCCATATTTAAGCATTCCATTTTCTTTTCCAAACTACCAAACTATAAGCCTCAAAATAATAATATGATTTGCATACAAATGCAGAGTAAACATTAATAGAAGTTCCCAAAAAATGACAAACCTGACTCAAAGAAAATTTGAAAAACTACAATTTTCATAATGAGTAGGGAGAAAAAAGGAAAGCTGAGCTGAGTTGTGTACAAGCCTGGTGAAAATCCTTCAGAGTCTTTCATGTTTAGTTCTCTCCAGAAAAGAAAAAAATCTTCTAAAATTATCTTATCAGGTTTACAGAATTGAGTACTCAATTGTACAAAGTTTATTCTCTACTCAAAGGATATTCAAGACCCATCAGGCAATGTTCTTTACTAAAATGTCACCTAATCATCTTCTTTACTCAATTCTGTCAATGTCGTTTAGACAATTCACCAGAAACACACCTATAGTTGAACAAGGTGGGTCTATTATGGTGGCAGTGAAGAACACACAGCATGGGGACTGCTGGATGTTTAAGCAAGAGGATATGAGAATGAACCTATTACAGGGTTTGGGTTTGGGTTGAATGTTTTGAGGTGGGGAGTCTAAGAAAGCCGAGCTTTGCCTTAGTTTGGGGCATTATTTGGAAACGGGGGAAATTCTATTACTGGGTAACTCCAGAAGTCTTATGTATACGGAGGGATGCTAGAACAAGGATAAAGTTGTGATTGAAAAAGAAACAGTAGTCAGCACCTATAGCTCAGTGGGTAGGGCGCCGGCCCCATATAGCAAGGGTGGTGGGTTCAAACCCAGCCCCAGCCAACCTGTAACAAAAAAAATAGCCAGGTATTGTGGCAGGCACCTGTGGTCCCAGCTACCCAGGAGGCTGAGGCAAGAGAATTGCCTAAGTCCAGGAGTTGGAGGTTGCTGTGAGCTCTGAAGTCACAGCACTCTACCGAGGGTAACAAGTAAAACTCTGTCTCTAAAATAATAATAAAGAAACAGTAGTCTTTCTTTTTGGCTGAGAAAGGTATTTTGTATTTTGTGAATGATACCATGACCTTGTTTCTGTCTTTGCTTTTAAAAAATGGTCTTGTTTCGTCTCATTTTGTCAGAGTGACCTTGATCTCATTTATCTCTCAGTAACCTTGTCTGCAGTTGATATTCTGTGAGCTTGTTTATATCTCACAGGAGAATAATACGTCCACACTGTGAATGGCAGGCCAGCTGATGAACATCAGGGACTGCTCTCTTTTTCTTTCTCATTTCCAACTTTTGGAAATTTTTTTTAGCATAACAAATGCATAAATAAATGAATGGCTTGCCAGAATAAATTTGATTTAGGGAAATGAAATGGCATTCCTCCCACCCAGGAATTATGAAGTTCAAATCTGCTCCCATCATCATCACCCTTCTCAACAGCCCACCACCTCAGGGACCCCACCCCCATCCTGGAGGCAGCGAGGACGGCAAGGACAGCAAAGATCAGGCAGCTGGGCCTTGCTAAAATCTCTAGCCAAGTGATACCAACCTCTTTCACCTTCCAGGTAGGGCATCCCTTTTCAAGTAGAGTAGACTGCATGGGGCAGTGAGATACCAAGTTTATTTACACCAAGTCAGCCCCAAGCAGCAAAAGAGACATGCTCAGGGCCCAGCCGGTTCCCAATCATTCAGCCTTCACACTTCCCTCTTACCACCCACACGGGCACCCTGGGCAGGTGCTCTCTAGTCAGTCTCTTCCCAAACTCCTCTCCACTTCCGCCCCCAGAGTGAGTTCACTGCGTCTCTCACTGTTCATCGCCTGATGGGTTGACTTCATGTACATAACATCCTTATGATAAACGAGGACATGAAGTGGCAATTAGGAACAGCTTGATGCATGGCATAAATTGGGGCATCTTTGAGATTTTTGTGACATTTGTCTGGCTTCCAGCTATACCCATTCGTTATGCCCAAGCTTGACTTGGGGCACCATTTTGCTTTTGTTTCAGTTAGTCAACTACACAAGTTCTTCTTCATCTTGCTAAGTTTCAGAATTTACCAAGATAGCACAGATGATACGGAGCAGAGTCAGGACTCGACCCTGTGTGTGTTCGACTCACAAACCCACCTTTTCTCTACCTTTGGAGAAAGTCTGCTTAATTAAAAAGTGAGTGTCATTACTTTTTCACCTTCTTGGACAAGGCTTTATAGCAAAACTAAAGAAAATGTTTTCATACATAGTGGAGAGAAAGTGTAAGATGTTCTCCGGATGTGGACGGTGAAAGGGAGATAAAAATGGAATGACCTATGAGCTCTAGCATGTTTGGCCAAATTTAGAGCCTCAGGAGCTGTGATCCAGCTGGGCATGGCTTGTGTCCCTTAAACAGAAAGATGACAAGTAAAAAGGGAAGGGGTGGGAGGCATCCAGGGAAGCATCCTCCAAGGCTGTGCTGGGACTGAAAACGCACAGCTTTCTTAGCCACCCAGTAGCCCCCTCCTTTGCCGAGAGCATTTCCCCTTGAGTTTCTCACTGTCTTTCATCTGTTCCTCTCGCTGTGCAAGCTCAGGCTTTAAAGGGCCCGGCCTCTGCCAGCGCTTTAGCTGCTGTGTGACCATCCGACCCCAGAGTTGCAGGACAGACTTCCAAGATCACTGTGAGAGTCATATAATTTCTGATCTAGGTAAGGCATTTCTCCACATTTACTTCTGTGCAGAAATAGCAAAATATGTGTTGCAAAGTTGGGTTGGACAGAATATTTTTCTTGGACGACTACGCACACACACGTATGCGTACACACATACACATTTCATTCCAGACACTCTTCTCACCCTGTGGCACACTGGCTCTCAGAGGGAGGATTTGGGTTCACCCATTGAATCTGGGCTGTCTCCTCTTTCCTCTCCCGCGTACTCACTCTGGTAGCTCCTATTCGATGCTTACTTGCCCTTGTGGGCCAGCTGCCATGTTATGAGGAAGCCCAGGCCACATGGAGTAGCCACCTGCAACTGTTCAAGCTGACAGTGACAACCTGGTCCCTGTCAACTGCCAGACATGTGATTGCTTGAGGGGCTGGATGATTGCAGCCTCCCACCTGCAAGTTTTCCAGCCAAGAGCCTCTGGTAAGGCAGAAGCAAACCACCTCCATGGCGCCCTCTCTGAATTCCTGGCCCACAGAAACCATGAGAGGTAGTAAATAACTGTTATTTTAAGGAATTAAGGTATGGGACAATTTATAGCTATAGATAATATGGACAGATTTAGCAGCTGAGTTCTCTGAAGAGCAGAGACGTGGCAATCTTAGAACTTCACTCTGGATGCAGAGACTCTCCCTCCCTCCCCCTTTCTGCTGCTTGTCCACACATGAGGGGTTTGTAGGGAGTCCCAGCACAGAACTGTTCTCCTCAGGTTAATTGTGAAAGCACTAAGTGGAAAATGGAAAAACTCCCTTGCACTTGTTACCCACAGACTCTCAGGAAATAGACTCACTTTTCCATCATTAGTGTACACATGTTGTCCTAATGTTTGCCATTATATACCACGTTCTTGGGTCCATCCACTGTACAAAGGGGAAATGGGAAATATAAATATTCCAATCTCTGAAGCACAAAGGAAAAAGTTTGAGTTCAGATGCTGGAAACTAAATAAATCTTTTCAGTTCCTTAAAAATTTGTTTTGGTAATCTCTTTTCCTCCCCACAGAGAGCCTAGTAAACAGCAAGTCAGCCAGTCAGACGTTGAGTCTCCATGGGGCCCTCTGCTCTGAGTTGGGCCAAAGTCAGATACTTCATACAAGGTCTCATAGACCCACATAGACCCACAGGCCCTGTGCAGTTAATTTACGTTCTCATTGTACAGATGAGGAGACTGAGGCACAGGAGGTAGATGGAGGCTCTCCCTAAGCTCATTCAACTCAGTTGGATACAACTGCACACATTCAGTAAAAATACAAAACAGAACACTTAGTTTTAACAGTGCCTACAGCTCCAGCCATTTCACTCAACCAGCATTTGCTTCAGATGTCTAATGGGATCCCAAAGAGAAAAGACCGGACCTGGAAGAGCACATGGCCACAGAAGAGACACAGAGTTTGTACTGAAAGACTGTGAGGAGCTTCCAGAGTAGCTTTGAGTATATGCCCTGACTTGAGAACACCCCCTCAGACCCCTGGGTAATTTGTCCACAGTCATGAAACTAGCAGGTGGTACAGTCCAAACTCAGGTCCATCTGACCTAATCCCATTATTAATCCATTTCTCTCTCTGTATACTTTTTCCCTACAAATTCACTGTTTACTTTACAGATTTGCATGCCTGCCTGCTTGGCAGAAATTCATCTGTGACCCTCACTGGTGTGGTCTTAAGAGCAAAGAGCAATGGAAAGTCAATGTGGGAACTGACCGACACAAGGGCTCCAGACCCAACTGCCTGGTGCCACAGGCAGCTCTGCCACTTACCCGCCATGGGAATGTTCTGGTTAGCTAGTGTTGCATAATAAACCACCCTAAAACTTTGTGATTTAAAATAATAATTTATTAGTTTTCATGGTTCCGTGGGTTGACTAGGTATAACCAGGAGGTTCTTAGAGTCTCTCCTGCCATTATAGTCAGGTATTAACTGGTGTTACAATCATCTAAGGCTCAACTGGGCCAACTATCCAAAAGGGTTCCCCTGGTTGCTGCATCAGCTGGGGCTGTCACCCAGAAGACATTCACATGGGCCTCCCGTTGAATTTTTTAACTTCTTACAGGTGGGTTCTAAGAGGCACTTCCAGGAGAGAGTTTTACGAGAAAACCAGGTAGACTCTGCCAGGCTAGTTATGAACTAGCCCTGGAAGTCACATGATGTCACTTATGCCATGCTTAATCCGTCAAAAGTGAGTCACAGGGCCAGCAGGATTCACGGAAGCTTCAATGTGAAGATGAGTTGCATGTCCCACAGTAGCCCTGGGCAATTTGTTTAAATTGCACCTCGTTTTTTTTCCACCCCCAAACTGGAGTTTATAGGATGGAAATGAGAGGAAGGAGCCCCAAAAGGAAGCAATTGAAAGGAGAAGGAGGATACAAGTAGAAAAAAGACTCAAAAGAAGTGAAAGGGTGGGAAGAGGAACCCTGCCCATCCTACTTGACAGGGTGGTCATCACCTTCAGTGAGGCAGTGCGTGTGACACCGCAGGAAGAGCACCGGCACACAGCAGGTGACAAGTGACAGTTACTATTATTATCCTCTCCATCGGGCACCATGCTCATATGAGGGCACTGTCCTTTACACCCCCTGAATCACACACTACGCTGCTTCCAGAGATAATCACCAGTGCTGTGATGTTCTTGGACTGACAGCTTCTCAAGGGTTTCCTGGGAGCTCTTTGTATGCTGGGTGAGGCTCGTTCCCACCACGAACAAACACAGAAGTGCTGGCACTTGTCAACACAGACTCTCAGTGAGTCTGTCTCGGATCCCGCCACACTCAACAGGCTGTCCGATGAGAAGATCAAGGGCGCACCCACCAACCCTCTTTAAAACTTTAAACATGGCTGCAAGTGGTTGGTTTATCAACAATCTGTCTCACACCTGCTCCGGGACCTGCGCCAAGGATTTCTGGCCTCCCAGAGGTCAGCTCCGAAGATGCAGGTCGAGGAGGGACTGTGTTTCCCAGGCCCCCTTGGCACTAAGCTTGAGAACTTTCTGTACAGCAGGCTGGTTGACTGAGGCTCCAGCTGACTGGGGTTCCTTTTGCGAAAAAAGAAAAATATCTCAGGATCTGCTCAACTGAAAGGCCACGTGCAGAGATTTTCCCAGGATCCTGTCCCAGGGAGCTGCCGTGTCAGAGTCTAAACATAGTTGTGAGGGCATCAGACTCACAAGGCAGAATATGGAACCAGCATTTGATGTAGACTTTCTAAGTTTCTTCAGAATTCTCAGAAAGCAGTTAGGCATTGCTGTGTATTTCAGAACATACAGGATTCTAAGAGCGTCACGGGTTAATCTACCTCCAAGTTCCTGAAGGAGCCTTGAAGGGACTGTGTGTTTCCCAGGACCTCTTGGTACTAAGGGGCTGAGTGTGGTAGATTACATTAATTCAATTCAATTAATTCAGTTCTCTTCATCTGTCAAATGGGAGTACTAGGGCTCATGTAGTAATAATAGCAGATAACTTGGCCCTAGCTCTGTTACAGAAGAGAAGCTCATCAGTAGCAGGTAGTAACAGCCACCCTTCCTCAAAGAATGAGATTCAGTATTTGCACCTTTCTCAAAACATCTCCAAGCTTCCAAAATCACTATGTCTAATTGGCCATGTTAAAATGGCCAGATCAAAATCTCCTTTCTTAACTTACCACCTCATATCCCAAAGGTTAGATTTGCCCCTTCCTCTCTTTACAGGTAACATGTTTGCCTGTGCTCTGGACATCACTCTTTCCTCCCCTCAGCATTGCTCTCCCCACCCGCTCACTTCCTTCCAGTCTTTTTTCTACCCATATTGCCCTTTTTTCTCTTTTCAATCTCTCCCTTTTGGGGCACCTTCCTCTCATTTCTGAACTCCAGGTCACCAGCTGGTCTCCCTTTGAAGAGGAAGCTGTGTTTTCTGGGTACTCCTTCTTCCTAAGCCCAACAATTAAGAGGGGAGAAGTAGTGGGGAAGGAGTTTGGGAACAGGGAGAAGAGAGAGCAAGAAAGTGAGGGAGCGTGTGGGTCTTTCCTTTAGGGCAGATTGTGTGTGGCCACGTCCTCAGAACACTGATTTAGCACAAGTCGCATCTTGACAAGGACTACGCTGGCACAGACCATGTAAGACATGGAACAAGGACCATGCAAGTGAGAAGAGTTTAAAGGAAGACACCAGGGAAAACCTAAGACATCGGTAAGTTCCTGGCTGCAGAAATATTACTGGAAACCACAGGAAAAAAAACTTTGTTATAACAAATTCAAAACCTATATAACTGAAACTTTCCAGACTGATACCAGCACAAGCACAAGTACAAAGTAATAGTTACGTAGCAAGTTGGCAAGCTGGTGCCAGATTCCTGTGCTCTCATAGTGGACACATTCTCGTACATTTTTCAATAAAATTTCAAAACAAATATGTGATATGACTAAAAGGCCACCTTCCTGCCACTCTCCAAACAATGAATATAAATTGATAACTTTGTAAATAAATTGTATTTTCTCAGTGAATGGCACTTACCAAGATGCTCTCTTTCTTTTAAGGTTTATTTCCCATTAGCTGTTGGTCCTTAGTTCTTTACCTCTTAGTAGATCTCCTCACAATTCCTCCCGGGCAAGCAGCTAACGATCCCTAAGCAAGCACTTAAGAAAAGAAGGCTTTATATTGCCAAGAATTACTTTCTAATTCAGATTATAAACCCTTTTCCTTCTCTTATTCCTCTTATAGTCTGACCTTTTTTTTAAGTGTAATAGGTTTTCTTAAGGAGAGATAAATACAACAAAGATATCTGAAAAAAATCTTCCCATGCCATGTTTCTAAGTCCCATCAGAAGTGTTTTCTGTTTCCAAAGCCTCGGGATAAAGAAAAGCTGGATGCTGCCGTAGCCTTGTCACTCACTGTGAACAAGCAGCTGACCCGGTTCTCTCACTTTGTGTCACAAAGTCCTCTGAGCACCTGATCACTCAACATCAGACAGGTGTAAACATCCTTATTTTAAAATGAACATCTTATGAAGTATACATTTTAATATAATCACGGGCACGGATTTGTAAGAATATAACTTACTTTTCTAATAATTAGAGTTTGCAAGCATCTAAGCTCCCTCTTTCACTGATGGCAGAAAACCACGTCGTGCAATTCAAAGTAAATTCAGTCATTTCCACTTTAAAACTCAAAAATATTCAGTTAACTTAAGATGCTCAAACTCCTCATTCATTTTACCTTCTCATTCCTGGGGATTTAACTAAAGTACGAGAGGCAGCCCGGGGCTTTCCTCATCCTGGGGTTTGGGGAGGTGCCTGGGGCCCGGCACACGCTGCTGCCTCTGCTCAGACAGGTGGGTTTCAGCAGCTGTTCTCGCTACACTGGCCACCCCTTGTCTGCAGCTCCCCTGACAAAGACCCCCTGGTTTCTTTGTGCTCACCTCATCCTGTGTGTTCTCTCTTCCCCACCCCCGGCTCTCCCCCTCTCCTGTCCTCTCTCAGCCTGGTGCTTTACTTATATCACCTGGGGCCATGAAAGGTCATTGAGCATCAAGGTGAGTGGTGCTCCCTACTGGGCCTGATCACTCCCCATTTCTACCAGAGACAGCAATCCCATCACCACCACCACATTGAGTATGGCCTGGTGTGAATCTCTCTCCTGTCTGAGTTTCAGGCAGGACATGAGACCTCATTCCTCTGATGTTCTCTAATTTCCAAGCCTTTCAGAGCCTTCTAAGGCCCCCACATCCATCACTCACCTGCTGCCTCTCCACTTTCTAGCCTTTCTCTCGCCATCCTCCAGTGGGTCAGCTTTAGTCTCCTGGTTCTATCTAGTTCATCAAGAATCAAACGGGTTAGGCAAGAATCAAAGGCAAGGGTTAGGGACATTACTAGACTTTGCCCCAGCACGCATCTCTTGAATCTATTAATTTCAGCATAATCACTATACTCTGTTTCCCTCAAGGCTATGGCTCTAGATATACAAAGCCACATTTGAATAATTCACACTCATTTTCTTTCTTCATTCCTTTTCCTTTAAAAGACCTTTGCACTGCTAAGAATTTTAGAAACATCAATTCAATAATTCCATTGACTTACTCAATCTGGGTGGTCATCTTCCTCCCAGGCCCCAAGCACTGGATACAGATAGTGGCACTAGTGACTGTAGAAATGGAGAATTAAACCTAAGTTCATGTTTCTATCATTTCCATTATCTTCACACTGAAGTCTGTGATTAATTCTATCACCAAAGATTGGGGGGGCATGCACTTTTCCATGTGTGGGGAGTTTCCCACATGCATGAAGTTTGCACTCTAGTTGGGTGATGTAGATAATAAACAAAGGAATTAATTAAGAAGACGGTTTCTAAGTATTGTAACTATAATGAAGTTATGGTCAAGGAAGGTCCCTATTTACACTGACACCCAAAGGATACAGGGAGCCGGGCAAGTAAACAGCCCAGAGAACAACTTTCTAGGAAGAGGAGGCACCGAGTGGTGGGGAACAGCTGACAGTGTTCAACAAATAGACAGGAGGCCAGTGAAACTGGGACATGATGGGCACAGGGAAAAATTAGAAAAAGAGGTAAACCCAAAACATGGATCCCCGTAGGCAGTCACAAACCTCTTGCCTTCTTTCCAAATAAAATAAAAAGTCACTGGTGAGTCTTGATCTGAGCCATTCCACATGTTTTATGTTTTGTGCTTTTAAATAGATTGTTCTGTTTGGAAAATGACTATTCGGGGGAATTAAAGCAAAATTTAGTGAACTTCACCAAAGCGCATCTTGAAAATTTAAAGAAGTAAATGAATTCAAGGTCTATTAAAGAAATATCTTTAAGGAAAATTTCTTATCTATCTGTGAAATAGGGTTGGAATGTCAAATTTCCAAATTACACAATTGCGTCTTTATTATGCCATCATTAATGTCAACATTACATTACCAAGAACCAACTCACAAGGGCACTCAACACCACGCTGGGTTCCTCATTAGAGTCTCTTGAGCAGTTGCCTAAAGGAAAATCAGGATCTCTTGGATGCTAAGACAAGGCCAAGCATCTCATTGGCAGGCCCTTCATCTCTAACCTCTTCTGGCCAAAAAAATGCTTAATAATTCTCCTATGCATGCTCTATACAAATACTTGAGACATAAGAATGCTTACCTTCTCAGTGTTGTCACAAAACAGTTTGGTCACTAGTTATGTTCCATCTTAACTATAAATCTTGTAGGGAATTTTGGTTTGTTTCTTTTGTAAAATCCATCTCAATTTCCCCCTTTGGCTTTTGATCACCAAATAAACCACCCCTTTAGAATTTTGAACTAGTCAATGCTTGACTCAGCTGTGCTCATAACAGGTCATTCTGCACGTGAAATAGCAACTGCATTGAGGGGCAAATAACAAAAGCTCCTTGAAGATCACAGTAAATAGTGTGTGATACCAGTGGGTTAGGATTTTCTGAAATAGGCAAGGGTTAGGGACATTACTTCCTAGGGTAGTTAGGGATCTCCTGTTGATAATTAAGAGTTCTCATAGCCTGCATCCTCATCGGAGTTCTGGCCACTAGAGAGCACACACAAAAACTGGTAGTCAGTTGGGTTCCAAGCACTGCCAACAGTAATTGGCCACATAACTGCTTGAGAACCTCATAGGGTAGAATTGGCCTGGTCTGGAAAATGCAGCTTAGATGTGTGAAAAAATTCAAAGTCCTCCATTTTCCAGACTTTTGGTTCTATATCTGCAAGGCGCTTTTGGAGATAACTTGGCTGCAAATCAAGCACAATCTACCTGCATGTCCAGGTGTGCAAATCTAATGATATCCAAATAAAGAAAAAGGAAAAGGATTGATGTGAGCTCATGTTATTTTTTTTCAGTACCTCTCCCATAATACCCCAGTAAAAATGGCATCTAATGAATAACCCAAAATTTTGCAGAATTATGTTAACTACTCTTCCTGTCTTCATTAGGTATAACTAATTAAATAAGGAAATATTCAGTCCAATATAATCCTTTCATAAGAAGGAGAATGAAAGTCTTCCTCCCCATGGTTCAGTGCCCGTAGTACAGTGGTTACGGTACCAGCCACATACACCAAAGTTGGTAGGTTCTAACCCAGCCCTGGTCAGCTAAAACAATGACAACTACAACAAAAAATAACCAGGCATTGTGGAGGGCACCTGTAGTCCCAGATACTTGGGAGGATGAGGCAAGAGAAACACTTAAAGCCCAAGAGCTGGAGGTTGCTGTGAGCTGTGACGCCGTGATACTCTACCCAGGGTGACATAGTGACTCTGTCTCAAAAAAAAAAAAAAAAAAAAAGTCTTCCTCCCCGAGAGTATAGTCAACAGCAAGGAAAGAGTAGCTTTTAGAAGAATCTGGTGCAGTAGTAACCTGAATAAGAAATTCACCACACTTTGCTATATATATGAAGTGTGACAATTAAGTTCATGAACTCATCCTGGGAACAGTGCCACATGCCTCATTATTGAATGTCACTATAGTCACCTTCAGAGGACTCCCCCTGGGAAACTGTGCACCAACCAACACTGGCCCCTAGTCCATCCTTCAAAGCAATGTAAGCCTTCCACACACTCAGGACTCAAGGCCAAGAGGATCTGGGATCTGGTGGAGTGGCCCAGAGTGGCCTCTGCTGAGTGCCACAAGCAGGGGAGGGGTGACAGTGGGGCTTGCAAGGCAGACCGCGGTGCCTGATGTGGCATAGACTGTTAGCCCTCTCCAAATGTGTTTCTCCTGGTTTAGAGGCAGCCACTTTCTTGAGGGGCATTTTTTTGAAAAATTGGGCCAAAAATGTGGGTTTATACACATTATACATGGAAGGGCATCACACCTGGCAAAATGTGGTACTTCATTTTAGATCTTGTACGTAAGCACAACCTCATTAGAGTCTGACCTGGGATTCAGAGGAGAAGTCTGTGAGAAAGGTAGTGTTGGTCATTCCCTCACCCTTCTTTCCCAGCAGGGTCTGCCTGCCCCTGAAAATTCACATGGAGGAGTTAGGAAGGATGTATACTTTGTTCAGATAAGCATATCTCAAAGAAAAGAAGAACGAGAGTGGGGTACTGAGTCACTTAGACTCTGTTCTTTCTACCTCCTCACCCAGGGGAGTGAGAGGAAGGGGTGGAGCCAGAGGCTGAGTGTCACCCTGGTGGAAGGGTGTCCCACCACGTGGAAGCGTGAAGCCAAGGAAAGGAGTTTCAACCCCAGGTACTTCTCTGCCTTTCCCAACGCAAGCTCCTCGAAAACAAGAACCATGTCTTGTTCCTCTTGGCATCTATAAAGCTGGCCTCTGAGTGTTTATTGAATTTAAAAGTTCCCTCAGACCTAATCTTTTTTTAATTTCAAAGCATTATGGGGGTAATACAAATATACAAATATATTTGGTCACATGGATCACTTGATTCAGGGTTGCAAGTGTGCCCATCACCCGATGGTTTCCATGAGCCCCCAGGTTTTCACACCTCTCCCTCTTTCCCCCTCACCCAGCTTAATTTCCATTGAGTTTTACTTCCCTTTTGAACATGTGTGCTCATTGGTTACTTCCAGTTAAGAGTGAGGACATGTGGGGGTCGTTTTTCCATCTTTAGATAATTCACTTAGGATAATGGTCTCCCATGCCATCTCAATTGTTGCAACAGCCATTATGTCATCCTTCAGGGCTTAGTGATATTTCATGCTATTCGTATAGCACATTTTGTTCATCCTCCCAGGAATTGAGGGGCCCTTGGGCTGATTTCACATCCTTGCAATTGTGCTGCCATAAACATTTGAGTGATAAGCTTTAAAATCAATTTTGAGTGGCTGTAACTAAAGGCAATATTAGGAGAAATCAAGATAAAGACAAAAAATAGAATAGTATCTAGACTGATTAGCTATAATTTTTTAAGTATCTGTAAATGTAATCAGATCAGGAGGAAATGGGAAAATATTATCAGAAATGAAAATAATTCATTGATACTATGTGATTATGGCTGATATTTCACAGAAATGTTATTTTAACATAATCTTTTGGGGGGAAGCATTTTAATACTTTATGTCTTTAATACACAAGGCAGTATAATGGACATTTATTGTTTTGTGTGCTCAGAAAATTACCCCCCTCCTCTGTGAACTGTTCCTTCCTTTCTCCAACCACAGGATTCTGCTAAGAGTTTGACACATTAGTACTTTGCTTCTTGGGCACAGAGAGAAACATTGGACCAGAGCCAGACCAAAGAGTACTGGCTAATGTGGGCAGGTGGCATCACCTGTGGTAGCAAGGTCTGGAGTGCCTCATAAATGGTAGAAGACCTACATGTACTTTCTGATTAGACTTCAATGGAGTCAAAGACAAACCTTTCCTTTCTATTTGCACAATTCTTTTTTATTCCTAGTTGATAACCAATTATATCCATTGAAATAGTATCCTCCCACCTTTTTAAGGTAATAAGAGAAATAGTGAATTAGGGCCCCCATATTTAGGGAGCACCCTATCTCTTTCTGTGCTCTGGCCATGGGAATTTTACACCATGAGTTCATCTATTTTTTTTTCACCATGTTTATGTTAATATGTAAACTTTACTGAGAACATTCCTTCCTCCCGATTTCTTTTTCTTTCTTTTTTTTTTTTTTTTGAGTATTTTTTCAAATCAATATGAGGGTACAATTTTCAGGTAAAATTCCATTTGTATAAGAGCCCCTTACCAAGGGGGCACGTCAGGCACCCTCACAATGTATTTGCACAATCCTTAGTGAAAATAACTTTCGATTTTTCCTCACAGTCTCAGTTTTCCTAGACCCCAACATTAATGTACCTGGTGCTGGATTTAGTGCAAAGGGAAGGTCATGAGCACCAGGAAGAAGCCGTAAAGACCCACCCTCGGGAAAAGAAATCTCTGTCACCTGTCAGACTTGCTGTTCACGAGCCTTTCACACAGACTTCTCCAGACACGTCTGCTTCCTGCCACGGGCACAACTGCATTCCCTAAAACATCTATAAAATACCTTTATATTCAAAGTCTATAAAAGCGCCCAAGTGCGTCAGGTTTTCTATGAAGGTATTTGTATCCAAGCGCTCAAATACACTATATACAGCACTTCTAAATCAGTCTGTCCAGGAGGCTGTCTGTGATCAGGGACACATTTAACATCTGCACTGTCCAACGTGGGGACCACTAGCCACATGGGGCAACTGCACATTCACTATGCAGTGACACTTAAGTATGGAATTTTTTATTTACTTGATCCTAATTAAGTTTTCTTTTAGTAGTGCAGTGCAGTGAATAACCACCATTGGACTGGACACTTCTACAGGAAAGAAAATGCCTTTAAAGCAAGAAGGAGGCTCAGCCCCTGCAGCTCAGTGGCAGGGCACTGGCCACATACACCTGCTGGTGAGTTTGAACCTGGCCCTGGCCTGCCAAACAACAATGACAACTACAACAAAAAAAATAGCCGGGCATGTGGCAGGAGCCTGTTATCCCAGCTACTTGGGAGGCTGAGGCAAGAGACTCACTTAAGCCCAAGAGGTTGAGGTTGCTGTGAGCTGTGATGCCATGGCACTCTACCAAGGGTGGCAGCTTGAGCTCTGTCTCAAAAAATAAAATAAATAAAGTGATGAAGGATTACAAAATAAGTAACTAGAAACAAATGAAAAATATTGAATTAGTGCTGCTCAAGCTCTTCTTTCAAAATTTACCCCATCAATAAATAGAAACAAAATAAACTTGTCACCCTGGGGCATCTGGGAATATACTTCTCGGAAGTGCCAGACAGGATTTTTCTAGTGCACACAGTTTTCGATCAAATTTAGACTATATCTGGTTGTTTTAATTTAAAAAGTATGTTAAAGTTGCTTTGCAGGTACAGGTATTAATAGTACTTGAGGAAGATGCCCCCATATCCCTAGCACGGGACCTCATACCTGCTGGGTACACATAAGGCATCTTGCAAAGCACAGGATTGAACAACGGGGATAAAAGCAGCGGGGTGAAGCACAGGGAGATAGTCTTCCTGGCCCCAACCAACACTCCTGTCTTCTTAGCCCCGACCCCCCCTCAACCTCACTACCTTCCCTTTGTTGATGAAAAGATGCTCAATTCCTTTCAAATTTGGGGAAATCCTCCAGATGTCTGCTATAATGAGCTTTGTGTCCTGTTCCTAGTAAAAGAGACTAATGGATAAGCACGCATATAAAACCCAAGGAAAGTCATGCCCAGCCCTCAGTGTGAAGCAGCGCCCTCCTTCTATGGGACAAGGGAGTCCTGCCTGTGTGTTCAGGGCCCTAGTCATCAGGGCAGCCTGTGACTGGGCATCTCTAGTTAATCTGAATGGACATGCCTCATAAGCTTACCCAGTTGAGGTATTAAGCACATCAGCTCTTCCCTGTAACGCGTACAGGGAGTTTTAAAACAGAGTTTACTGCCAAAGCAGTAATTATATGTGTGGCCAAACAGGAAGTTCAGAGGACTCTGGGAGAACAAAAGAACCAAAGGACCCGACCTTGTCCGAAAGCTTCAGGACAGCTTTTTTGTGACTGTCACATGGGAGCTAAAGCTTGAAGGTTAGGTAGGGTGTGGTGAGGCAACTGTGGGAAAGAAAAGCATTCCAACACAGCGTTAGAACAACAGCAAGTGGTCAGAACACAGGTGAACTGTGTACATGTGACGTTTGAATTGTTATAATAAAAGAAATTTTGTATGGTGAGATTGTTCTGAGAAAGGAAGATTGGTGTCAAGAAGCCTACACGTGTCGGCAGTTTGATTTGGAAAGTGTTTGGGGGGACACCCACTCAGGCTATTCTGTACTCAACTCAGTCTGTTTGAAAGATTATGTGGGTCTCTGCTCCGGAAAACGTTCCCCTGATCTCCTTGGCAGATAACCGCTCTCTTCACCTATTTCACACGAACAGTAATTCATTTCCAGAATGTCTTTTCCTTATGTATCTGTACTTGTTTAATTCTATGAAGAATAGGTTTTTCAATTCCTGAAATATCTGAAACAACCTCAAATTATGTTGCCTTTTGAAACCACCAAGGATTCCCGTTCCGAAGGAGATATGTGTGTCCTCCTGGGTCAGATTTTTTCCAACAGGATTAAATAAGGATCATCGCTTGGATTTTGCTGGCATACTAACATGCCAAAAAATTATCACTGCATTTTATTGCCTGAAAATGAATGCAGTGAGCCCCTATCTGCTTCCTTTGGACATCTACGAACGATTTCTAACTGTGTGAAAGGGATTCTGTTCTCCCTAAGGCTGATGCACATAAGGTACTCTGGGGAAAAAATTCTCTCCAGGCCTTCAGAGGCGTGAGATTGCAAGAGCCCTGGCTCCTGAGATAAGACAGGACACTTGCTCTTCTCTCATGCAGAGCCAGTACTCTCCATGGCATAGAGCGATGGAGGGAGTGACGTGGCCAAGGTTGTAAAAGTAATCCAGAGCTGGCCCAAGAATGCTGGTTTTCTACGTGGGCATCACTGTGTTAGATGCTTAGCATAGTGGGATTGTGAGTAGTTTGTATTATTTTCAATACTGTTCAGAAATTTTTAAGAACAATAATTTCAAGAACAATAATTGTTACCTTTATGGATTTAAAAAAAGAGTTGAATTTAAAAATATTGACTCTGGAAGACCATGCAGTCTTGTGCTGGCTACTTTTACACCTGGGGATGACACTGGGCCTGTCTCCACCCTCCTTTGGTAAAAATGATTAGCTTCAATAAGACTCTGTGAAATAACTACTATGATTCTTATTTTGTAGAGGATAATATTGGGACTCAATATGGGAATAAATCTTACCCAAAGGGCACATGTCAGTAGTAGATTATGGACTCAAACCCGTGTACTTCTCATTTCAGACTTGGAAACAAGTGAATAGCTTTCACTATTAAGTCCCATGATCTACGTTTGCTACAGTAAAAAATCAGAATTGAATCAGCAAGGCTGAAGATCCACCCTGGATTCCACGTGTCTTCCTGTGTGGTTAAATGATTATCTCTGACAGTATGTTCTAATATGTTGCTTTTTATTTTTAATGAATCTGTTAGAGGTTTTATTCTCTGCGGTTATCATGAGTCTTATAAAAACACTCTGAAAGCTATGACAAGTTAGTATAATCTCATATATCACAAATGAAAGAACAGAAAACAAAGGCAAAACACACAAGATTCTACACTTCACTTCATTCGCCACACATTCTGACTGATCTAAATTCCCTCATTTACGTAGTGATTATGAATTTCCTGATATCCCAAACAAGTTTTGGCTTATCTTGGTAAAACTTTATTTTTCCTGCATGTGTGAAGGATAACTTTTCTGGGTATGATATTCTTAGCTAGTAGAATTTGGGAGGTTAGTTTTGTGGCAGCTAATTTTGTTTTGTTCTGTTTTGTTTTGCACTTCGAATATAGTATCCCATGGTCTCTTATACTGTAAGGTTTCTGTTGAGAAATCTGCCATTAGTCTGATGGGGGTTCGCATGTGTGTAATTTGATGCTTTCTCTTGCTATTTTTAGAATTCTTTCTTTGTCTTTGCCTTTGACAGTCTGACTATAATTTGCTTCAGAGAAGTTTTTTTAATTAAATCTGTTTGGGGAATATTTGAGTTTCCTGTGTTTGAACATTTAAATGTCTTGCTAAATGTGGGAAGCTTTTAGCTATTATTTCATTAAATATATTTTCCATGTCTTTGACCTTCTCTTCATTTTTCAGAACACATTTTTTAGAACAATATTTGATCACTTTACAGTGTCCCATATGTTATATACCCTGTTAATTCTTATTTAATCTCTTCCCTTCCTTCCTGGAATCCTTTCTTCCTTCCTTTTTTATTTCTTTTTCTTTCTGTCTGACTCAGTTATTTCAAAAGACTTGTCTATAGGTTCTTAAATTATTTCTTTTGCTTGAGCTAGTCCATTGTTGATGTTCTCAATGTACTTTAAAAAAAAAATACAGTCTCATTCTGTCACCCATGACACCATAGCGTCATCGTAGCTCATAGCAGCCTCAAACTCTTGGGCTGAAATGATCTTCTTGCCTCAGATGCCCAGCTAATTTTTCCTATTTTTAGTAGAGACAGAGTCTTTCTCTTGCTCAGGCTGGTCTCCAACTCCTGAATTCAAGCAATCCACCTGCCTCGGCCTCCTAGAGTGTTAACATTACAGGTGTGACCCACCGTGCCTGGCCTCTAAATGTATTTTTTTATTTCACATGTTGAACTGTTAAATTCTAAGATTTCCATTTGATTCTTTTTTGTTATATCTATCTCTTTGCTGAAATTCTCATTCCTATCCTGAATTATTTTTTCTAACTTCTATTGGGAGTCAGGGGTCCTGGTTCCCTGATCCCAGTTGACCTGGTTTGATTACTCAACTGAGCTAGAAAGTTCAACTGAGGCACAGCAGTAATCAAAACCAAAGTAAGTGGAAACTGCAAATAAAACTGGAGCAGCACAGGCAGCGTGAACAGAAAGCACAAGTAACCTGCTCGAGTTTCAGTGTGACAAAGAGAAGTTTTATTTAAGAACAAAGAGAAAGCTTAGAGCACTTCCAAAGAGAGTTGGAAGTGGGTCCTTCTCATGAAGGAGAAAAGGCATTATTGCCCTTTTCTATTGGTCATTGGTTACCTTGGTTACAACATACCCACATTCTTGTCCCCCTTTTCTGGTGATTGCTGAGTGGTGAATGTTCTGATGGGGCCTCCAGGCTTCCTTGTTCAGCAGGGCAGTCCGTCCGTCCTTCCTTCCTTCCTTCCTTCCTTCCTTCCTTCCTTCCTTCCCTTCCATCTCCCTTGAAGCCCCTTTCTTAGTGTCCCTTCTCAATTTCTTTGTATTATTTATCTGTGTTCTCTTTCATCTGACTGAATTTCTTTACCATAATTATCTTGATCTCTTTTTCTGGCATTTCATAAATTTCATTTTCATTAGAATCTGTTGTTGGAGAATGATTATGATCCTTTGGAAGGGTCACATTTGTTACTTTTTCTATTTTCTGGTGTCTTTACATTGATATGTGTGAAAATGATAGAACAGCTCCTTTTTCCAATTTTTGAACTGGCTTTTGTAGGGGAAGACTTTTGTGAAGTTGCGTCTGTGGTGATGGTTAGGCAGAGTACTTAGCCTGACTCTGGGTCATGCAGCAGCGTGGTCACTGTATGGTTCCTTCAGTTGTGAACAGCGTCACAGGTGTCTGGGGTTTCCTCCATGGCTTATGCTGCAGTTGTTAGCAGAGACTGTTAGCAGGCTTTGCTGGGGACGGGAACACTAGGCAGGCCAGTCTTGAGAGGCAGGCCAAATGTGCCTGTGGGCATCTTATATGGGGCAGTGGTGTCCGCAGGTCCAGATGGGCCAATTCTTGGCCTACAGGTGGCTTACTCAGGTGGTGATAGGCCATACAGCTGGGTGGCTCCTCAAGTAGCTAGGCAGTGTGTGTGGCATGGGCAATGGTAATAGCAGTGGTGAGACAGTACTAAGGTTCCCACAGAGCACTTGCTAATGTCAGCAGTGCCTACAACAGGCTGGTTAGGCCCAGGTGATGCCTGCAGGTAAGCACAGTGGTGGTATTGGCAGCAGGCTGGGTGGGCCCATCTGAAGGTCTCTGGGAGGAAAGCACAGATGCTAGTAACAGTGAACTTATGAAGGTGATCTTTATATCCCCTGGTGATATGTTCAGGCACTAGGAGTCTTGTGTCAGGCGAGAAGGGTTAGGCGTCAGGCCCCTGGTGGTGACCTGGGCACAGGTACCCATATACAGGGCACCTGCACAGTACGCAGGGTGGAGTGACCCCCGGGAGTGGTGGGAAGAGCCTGTCCTCCAGGTACATGGAATTGCACGGCAGCTCTCCTCAGGAGGAAGAATGCGTCGGTGGGAGTAGCCTAGGGCAGGCAGGCAGCTTTTAAGGCTCTGGGAGTGTGAACTTTGGCCTCCAGCAGCAGCATCTGGGATGTTCAGGGACAACCTATCCCCAGGCGCATGCTGGATCACAGAGGCCACCGACCCATGAAGGTGGGTTGCGTTCAGGGGCACGAGCAGGCGACTCAGAGGCTCTAATCAGAGCACACTTCACTTCCTGAAGTTCTGGGGGCAGCGTTGCATCACCATTTCTCTGAGCTCCAGTGCTGGGGGCCCTGCCACACCATGGGGTCCGCTGGCATTGGGATGTTGCAGTGCTCCAGACCTGCATTAGGGGGAGCTCCTGAGATGTGGAGACACCAGAGCAGGAGGGCCCCAGGGAAGGATGCAGGATGTGGGGGGCGGGCTCTCAAAGTAGCATTGCCCTGCAGCTGCTTATGTCTGGGGGGCCCCCTCTGGAGTAATACTGCCCTGGGATCTCCTGGCTGCTGCCTGTGCTAGGCTCAGGGCCCAAGTGGGCCAAAAGGCTCTCCTATGACTACAGGTGCAGGAGTCTGTGATGGGAATGAGGACCACGAGGGCTCTTTCACTTACAGGTTCCCTGTGCTGCGGGGCCTCTCCCAGCTCCCAGCAGATCCTGGCAGAGCTGGCTGCTTCACTGCCTTCTCCAGCCATGGCTCTCGTGTCCCCTGTCACTTCTCTGCTGAATTGCAGTGTTGGCGCTTACTTATTCTATTGAAGGAGTGATTATCTGTTTGTAATTCTAGTTCTTCCTTCAGAAGGAAATGAGTGTCAAATGCCACTAGTCATCCATCAAACATCCCCTTATCTTTGAAATAAGACTTAAATTTACGCTGGTTAGCTTTCAAAGGCACAGTTTTCCGAACTCCCTTTAGCTGCATATTTATTGAGATATCCAACCTCATTTGCCACATGTTTTGGAGAGGAACAGGGAAAACTGCAGATCAGCTCCCAGGTGGGCCTGGGTGGGGAGTCCTGAGGCCCTGGGAGGTGGGCCTCAGCGTCCTTCCCTCTGCTGCCCCACTACCCTGCTGCACCGAGGGCCAGGCCTCCCCTTGGTTTAACAGTGGCCATTGTGCTTGCTAGAGCTGACATTCACCTGACCTTTCTCACAGCCTCTCCATCAGAGCATCAGGCTCGTATTACAGTGTCAGGCAGTGTCCTCAGGTGCACACTGCTTCCTTGGTGATGACACATTTACTGCATTTGAAAAGTTCTATAAACTTCAATTAGGCCAGACAGAATTCTACCAAAAAGCTTTACAATAATTAAACGGGAATATGAGTCATTCAAATTCAATATTACAGAAGTTTCACTAGGGATTTCTTTGTTCTCTGAATGATAAGAATAACAAAGGCTTATAAAATAAATGACAGTAATCTGCAAACTTTATTTCTCCTTGCCTAACAGAATTGGTCAGATCGTTCCCCAGGGGGCTTGAGGTGTATGTGTCATGTGCGCTGCCTTTAAGGGCCATGATAATTTACATTTGTACCTGGGGTTACGATGTGAGCGGAGTCAAGACATTTGCCAACTGGGCATCACATGGGGTCAGCTCAAGGAAAGGACACAAGAAGGCTCTTTCTGGACCACAGTCTTGCCATCTTGAAGGGACAGAGTCCTACAGAGCAAGGCAAGCCGTAAACAGTCCAGTCCACCTGGCAGAGCCCCAGGTCACCAGGAACTCACACAGCAGTGAGGTCGTTCGCAATCATGTTGGTGATGCTGGGTGTGTATTTTACATGTATACTGGCCTTTCGTTCAAGAGACAAGCTAGAGAAATGGGTGTCTGGCCCCATCTAGCTTGCTTCTTGGTTTATAGCCTACTGATCAAGAATGGAAGAGCTGAATCATGAAAAGAGTTTGGTACAAGGTTATTACAGGTAGTGTCAGAAGGGAGTACAAGTTTCTCTGTTTCTTTCTCTTATACCTATCCATTTGACAAACCATTAGCCATGCATTCTTTTAACACCAAGGGCTGGAGCGGGGAAAGCCAGGTGAGGAAGCCAATTAGAGCTGGAATTGGTCAACGTGTTTGACCAGAAGGCACCTGCAAGACCTTTAGATGCAGTCATCAAACTGCACAGTAGCTTACGTTTATATACTAACATATAAGAATAAAGTTATATTTGTATATAATGTCTTTCATTTTCCAAGTTAAAAAGAAAACAGAGAGAATAAATGACTTGCCTAGTCAGCAACAGAGATAAGCCTAGAAAACAAGCAGGGTTTTTTCTAGTCCACATTCATTAGGAAGTACAGGAGGTGGTGTCTACCATGCTGTCTTTTAAGGGAATTCCTTCCTAACACAGGTAGATGGTGGCATCATAATAAAAGTATTAACGCAGCCAGAGTTTAAAAGACATATTTGAGGTGGGCTCTGAACAATGAGTAAGATTTGGATGGACATAGAACTAGGGGGAAAGCTTTTCACATGGAACCAAAAGAAGGAGCCAAGAGCCAGGAGTGGCAAGTTCAGGACGTGTGCGGGAGAACACCCAGTTTGACGGAGTTCCAGGTATGCTCCTTAGCCTCCTGGAGCTAAGGCACAGATCCACCTATACACACAGCTTCTCTTTGGGCAGCCCCACGGGAAGTAGATAAGAGCTTTAGAGTTGAAGCTGGATTCTAATCCTGGCTGGGTCACTTCCTGGAGAGCAAGTCCTGGTGACACTGGGCAATAACTTCACCAATCTCAGGTTTAGTTTCCTCACTGGTATATGGGACAGTAAACTGACCTCCTGTGCTGTTTTGAATTTATCCAGCCAATCCACAAATATAGATTGAGCATCTACTGTAGACAAGGTGATGGAAACAAGGGGTGGCTGCTGCCCTCATGGAGCTCTCAGTCAGGTGGGGAAATCAAATACTAAGTACGTGGGAGCTGTTCATCCCTCATTTATCAGCTTAGAAAGGACTTTCTGAGCTTTCCTCCCTCCCTCCTCTCTAATCTGAGTTAGCGCCACCATCACCCCTCACCCTTATTTTCTTTCATAGCTCTGTGTGAATTTGCATCAAGACCACTGTCTTTATTTTAACTTATAAGTTTATTTCAGCAAGAGCTAGGTAAACAAGTGAGCAAAGGAAGTTCCAGCAGTCCACGTAAGACCCTGGCGGGGGGGGGGGGAGAATTTGGGCCTTTTGAGGACTTGTAGGAGAGGAAGTAGGAGGGAGAGGAACTTAAATGTGTTCAGGGAAACAGGCATGGGTTGGCCCATGCTGGATCTCCTAGGCCAAGATTAAGACCTTCTTACTTTGTTCTCATTGCCAAGGGAGCTTTTGCTGATTTTAAGCACATCACAGTCTGCAATGAATGAGAATGGAGAGAAACATGCAGTTTCCTCCTTAGCAGTTATCCCATTTCCCTCACATGAAGGTAAGACTGGCCTATCCCCAGTCACTTATTGGTTCATGACCCAAGTTGGCACACGACCCACTGGGTCAATCAGAGGAGCCTCAGGAACTTAATTCAGCAATCAGAGGAAGGAGAATCCTCTCTCTCGCCCAGGGAAGCAGCAGGCAGCTCTAGGAATTTAGTGGCAATAGTTTTGCCATTAGAAGGAAAGCCCAAGGATGAAAACAGCACACAGAGGAGGGCCTAGCTGAGGGGCTGACAGGGAGGAAAAGCATGTAGTCTTGTGATCCCTGGAACCCCCCCCCCAAGGGGGGTCCTGTCTGTGGACTTGCTGGGCCTCTAAGCCAATAAATTCTTTTTGTAATTCACAATAAATAAAGAACAACAACAACAACAACAAAAAATCAGGGCCAATATGGTGATCTTAAATGCAAAGCTCTTTAACATGGAACTAGTGGGATGGTACTTTAGCCAGGTGACCCAGAGAAGTGATTAGGCCTCAGGCAAAGGGGTTTCTACAAGGGAACAAGACGGCCTCCTCGAGTCTGAAAATGGAAGAAAATCTAAAATCAAAGGCCATGTGGGCTCCGCCAACCTTCACGACCCCTCACCCCCATATCCCACTCCTGACAAGATTCTCTCCTCTTCACGTGCTGTTTTTCCCACTTCCAACTGGCTTTCCTGCCATAAACCCTGTATAGGTCGTTTTCTATACAATAATTTTTACCTGTTTAAAACCTTGGCTTACTAACTCGTGGCCATCATGACCCTCAGATCGACCTCTTTCTGTCATACTCCTCACCAGCTTTAGACTCCACTCCCAACAGCCTGATACCTCCCTGTTTTCCCATCCAAGTTCTAGATAGTAGGAATCAAATCAACCTGCCCTTCCTCTTTGGCCAGAGCTTGTCACACAGGCCACCTCCCAGGTGGCGGTGGACTGCCCCTGGGACACACCTGAGCCTTTCTGTGGTCACAGCATCAGCTTTGCTGAGAGTGCCCAAGGCAGAGCACATGTGACTGACCTACCTACACACCAGGCCTGATGGGGGGGAAGGGGCCATCCTTGGAATCTCTGTCCAAAATGTTAATTTCACTACCATAAGCAAAAGCTTTTAATTTGCAAAGGATTAGAATGCTATCAGTCTCCGGTGTCCTTGAAAGGACTTTCTTTGAACCAAGAAATAATCATTTACTTCATTGGGAAACAAAATGAACCATGCAAATGGAAATTGTGAGTTACTCATTTGGAAACTAATTGGAGGAGAAAACAAAGTCTGCAATCGAATGTGCATCTGCTTAAAAGCAGCGTCTGTGATAGAACCAAGTGTGTTTTCCTTCCTCTATTTTTTTTAACATCCCTCCCAGGCTTTTTAAATAGATGAAATGTAACTATAAATCCGAGAGCATTTTCCGTACTGCTACTAGGACCCAGTGGAACCAAGGCATCTAAGCTTCTTAAAGAAAATTTAAAAGAACCCTGGGGTTGTACTGCCGCAGACGCTTATTTTTGAGTCCGGCATCTGTGCTGCAGCATTGCCTCTAGTCTGATTTATTTGAAGATGGTCTTAATGCCCTTAAAGGAAGAGTGTACTATCATTCAGATAGCATCATCAACCTTAGCTCTAAGCATTCTTCCACTTTAAAAATTATGTGCACCTTCTCTAAAACTCTTCTCTTTCCTTCCTCAGCAGCTAAGGAAATTATCAAGGCTGGGCCTATACATGGGCTGCCATTTTCTCCCCTACCTTACTCCCCAGTCACCCTCCTAAACAGAAAACTGAGAGGGAAGTGGGATGCCTGAGACTGGGCCTCCTCACAGTGACATGGTCAAGAGATCAGGGTCTAGTTGCAGGTGTGGCAAATTCTGATTATTTTACTCATTCTCCTTAGGGTCCGTTGCATTCTGGGAACCGATTCCTGCTATCTAAATTCACAAAACACGCACACAAAAAGAAAACAAAACAACCAAAAAATACATAAATTCACAAGATACTGCCATCAGGATTGATTTCACTTAAAATGAAAGCAGACTTTATGGACATCTGGCATAGCCACGTTCACTGTGCAGGGCACAGCCCTCCCTCCACTCCTGCCACCTCACCCCCAGCTGCAAAATCACCTGGGAAACAGACTTGTCACCAGAAGATTCATGGTCAGCATGCAACCCAAACAAAGGGCCTTCCTCATCCCTGCTTCACTAGGCTGCACCCCTTTCCTGTGACTAGCAAACTCACATTCTCCAGACACTGTCTCTGCACCTCTGACAATGATAGATGAGCAATCACAAATTCTTACCAAAAACTTGTTTTTTCAACGTTCCTTAAAGTTACCAAAGACTTCTGTCATTACAGCATATCCTCGAGATAGTCATATCACTATTTCCAAGTGATAGATTGTCTGTCATTAGCTACATTCTAAACTGCTGCCTCCCTTTTTGTGGGGGAGCACCTGAGGTCCCCAGCTGGCAGTTAAGAAGTTCCCTCATCTTATCAGGAACACTCATCCGAATAATTTCCTCCTGAAAAGATTTCTGCAGAGGGCCAATCTCATTCATTTATGATGTTTCCATTAATTTTAGTTTTGAAACTTGTCATGCCCTTACTTTGTCCCCAAATAGTCAGAATGGACATGATTCTGAATCTGCAAGTGAGTTCAAGCTTCTCAACAGTATATATTGTGCTGACCACTGCTAGTGGGAGATGGGATGGCAGAGATTAAGTCCTTGCCTTTAATACATGTGCATTTGGAGGTACAAAACATCTCCAAACCAGAAGACCATAATATAAACACTATGAGGTGTCAAGGGAGTGATACAGAAATAGACTACCCTCAGAGTTTAAGGGAGACGGCCACAGAGACTGTGCACTTTTGGGGTTAAATAATATACCTGAAATGATATGGCCATTTCCTAACCCATGGAATCTGTGAATGTAACCTTATTTGGAAAAGATGGTCTTTGCAGATGTAATTAAGTTGACAATCTCAAGGTGAGACCATCCCGGATTACCCAGGTGCGCCCTAAATCTGAAGACAAGCATCCTCATAAAAGACCAAGAGGTGAGAAGAGGACAAGGAGGTGTGAAATGGAGGTAGAGACTGGAGTCAGGCAACCAAGGCCAAGGAACCAAGGAGCACCTGAGCCACCAGACACTGGGAAAGAAAAAGTAAGTGTTATCCCCTGGGGCCTCTGGAGAGACTGCAGCCCTGCCAATGCCTAGAACTATGAGAAAATAAATTTGTGTCTTTTTTTTAATAATTTTTTAAATTAAATCATAGCTGTGTGCATTAATGCAATCATGGAGTACAATGTGCTGGTTTTATACACAATTTGAAATATTTTCATCAAACTGGTTAACGTAGCCTTCATGGCATTTTCTTAGTTATTACGTTTAGGCATTTATATTCTACACCCAGTAAGTTTCACATGTGCCCTTGTAAGATGCACCATAGGTGTGGTCCCAACAATTAAATTTTTGTCATTTTAAACCCACAAATATGCAATAATTTGTTACAGCAGCCAAAGAAATTAATACCATCCATTAGCCTGGGACATTCTTTGTTTTCCCAATTACCCCCAGGACGTGCCTTCCCAAACATAGGTGGATTTGGGCCATTTTGAAAGAAATTTCAGCCATGAGGACCATCTGGATGGCATAAATGACCCCCAACATGGACTCTATGTGGGACAGACTTCAGAAAGTCTGAAGGGGGAGCAGCTTTCTCTGCAGGAAAGAGATTCCTAGGAATGGGATTCTCTGGAGGTCCCCCAGAACTATCTCATGAGCAAAAGACCAGCTTTGAGGCACCTGACACCTCTAGAGATACCAAGTGACAAGGTGACGACTGAGGCTTTTTCTGTTTTGTGCTCTCCTTGCCCCGTCTTTCCCTCCTGCTCCAACTGTGGTGGAGCCACAGGTAAGTTAGCAAATGGAAGAGGGGAAGGACATAATTATAGCATCACCACCATGTCCTCTTTACCACAGCTTTCCCAGCCCAGATGGGATGAGCTTGGAGAAAGAGAGACATGGGGAATTAGGTGGAGACAGCAGACTACATACATATGGGCAATTCTTTTAATGACAGAAAAATGGTGTTATTCAGTAATAGCTGAAAATAACTTGATAAAGCCGTGGGATCTACCAAGACATATTCCAGAAGTAGCGAAGAAACAGTCAACAGATCTTACTTAAAGGCTGTCAGGGTTACCCCAGCCTGGGTTGGGAGCCGACAGGGGAGACAACTATGGGGGGAAATAGCGAGACCTTAAACAAATTTACTGCACAAAGTCTGAGAGCCTGGAGAGGTGTACACAGACTCACAGCCACAGCAGCAGACTGAGTCATTGCTCAGAAACCTTTCATTGATCTCTCAACGCAAAGCTATAAGCAAAATGCAAAGGTGCAAAAATTCTATAGGATTAGAAGCCCAAGTGCCCAGGAAGATTGGGTAAGGAGAGAACTGCTGGGTGGTAGGAACACAGGGTACTGATTTGTCAACAATGGCTGATAACACATTTAGAAAAGGGGGCAGAGAGAACAGTTTCATTCCGGCAGGGAAGCAAGCCGGGTTCTCTAATCTAACTGCCCATGCGGAGTTCAGAGGACTGAGCCCCACCTGCTGACTCTGTGGGCAGGGACGGTCTTAGTGACTTGCCCAGTTTGGGACCTCTGGGTTCCTTTCATCGCAGGTGGTCCTGATGCGCCCCAGGGATGGTGCATCTGTGTGCTTTCCCCTGGATGGAGGCAGGACACCCTCTAAAGATCAGCCTGTCTACCTCCCACAAAAGGCAGTAGTGTGGAAAAAAACTACTTCCTGCTGTTCCCTGGTCTGTCAAGCTCAAACCAGAGCCTGGAACAGTTCTCTGGGCTCCTCCCTGCAGGGATGCTGCTTCAGGGTCTGAACCCTCACAGTCACATCCCAGGGACAAGCTCGGTGCAGTAATGCCAGCCACTGTGGCAGGCAGGCGTGAAGTGACCCTAATCACGACACCCACTGTCCGCCTTTCTTTCTTAGGACTAAGGCATCTTCTGCAGTCAAACAAAATTCAGGCCGTTTTCATCCACTTCCTCAGACAAGGTGATCACCTCCTTCAACACGGTCTAAGTGACTCAGCACTGCAGAACTAAGTGGACGCTGCCAAGTCACCTTCCTGGTACGACACCCATTCTAAGTGACGTGTGACATCCACTCTGGACTTTAAAAAACATTTCTCAATGGGCACCTGGTTTGATTTCTGCTGTGTTAGCCTATCTGTTTCATGATTCATTTAAGCAACAGAATAAAAATACCACGTTTAGGTGAGGGATAACAAATTGAGTAAAGAAGAAATAAGAAGAGGTGGCCTAATAAAGAGAAGAAACGGGATCTGGGCAGTCTAGGAGGGGAGACAGGAGATGGAGAAGGAAAGAGGTCCAATCGCCCAGCCCACCTCCCCCAGCTTCCATCTGCCTAACTCATTCCCATATGGGTGTTAAAGGGGACAGAGAGGCTATGCCCGCTGCACCCCAACTTGGCCACATTGTTCTCGGGCCGGTTCTGAGCATCAGGGCTCTGCACGTTTCTCTGCTACCAGAACTGAGCAAAAGCCACAGGGGTGTGTTGCTTCCTTACAGCTTTCCAGGGTTCATTAAATAAAAATAGCTCCAAATGGAGTTACGTTAGAAAGCACTTGAATTAAATATCAACTGCTAATAAGCACCTTTTCAAGACAGTCCCCTGAAAAGCAGAGCTTGTCACCATTACCAATTGTTTTTAAGACCAGCTTAGGGAACAGACTGGTTTTTCCCTGAGGATCAGGGTGGCTTCCCGTGGAGATGGACGTCAGATGGTGCAACCAGTTTACTGAGGAGTCTCAAAGACAGATGGAGGGCAGAGAGGAACTGAAACGCCAGTTCCCTGGGCTGAGATTGTTTCAGTCAGCTGTACGAATAAAGGCCACTGCCAGTTTCTCCAGTTCACTCAGTTCAGAATGTGGGTATATGTGGACCAGTTTATTGCTAACTTTGAAATCCTGGGACAAAAGAAAAATTCTCATGTGACATCCTGATACAATAGTTTCCATGGAATACATTTACACACACCTGTATATATATAGTTTTCAATGACTTCAAAAACACCCCCAATGTGAAGGATGTTATGTCCTAAAACTCTTCCTGTTCTTGACTGATAAATTTGCTGGGGGAGGAAGAAGTGATTGATGAGGCCACAGTATAGAAAATAAAGCCCAGGGGCAGAGCCTGTGGCTCAATGGGTAGGGCGTCAGCCCCATATACCGAGGGTGTTGGGTTCAGACCCAGCCCCAGCCAAACTGCAACCAAAAAATAGCTGGGCGTGGGGCGGCACCTGTGGCTCAGTGGGTAGGCTGCTGCACCATATACTGAGGGTGCTGAGTTCAAACCCGGCCCCAGCCAAACTGCAACCAAAAAACAGCTGGGCGTGGGGCGGCACCTGTGGCTCAGTGGGTAGGCTGCTGCACCATATACTGAGGGTGCTGAGTTCAAACCCGGCCCCGGCCAAACTGCAACAACAACAAAAAAATAGCTGGGCATTGTGGCGGGCACCTGTAGTCCCAGCTACTCGGGAGGTTGAGGCAAGAAAATTGCCTAAGCCTAGGAGTTGGAGGTTGCTGTGAGCTGTGACGCTATGACACTCTACAGAGGGTGGTAAAGTGAGACTCTGTCTCTTAAAAAAAGGAGAAGAAAGAAAATAAAGCCCAGTAATCACAGAAGTCACACACATACATTCACAGACATGCAGCTGAGGCTGCCTGAATGTCAAATAGGTCACACACTTGTGTCGGGAACACTGGGAAACGTGTAAGATCCACTTCTAAGGGTTCATAACCATTTCTTCTGGATTACAAAACTTCAGGTTATTCAAAAAGATTTTCATGGTGTATATTAATAATATCCGTTTCATTCACTAGGAACTTCTCTTTCTAGAACCATATGCTCTTATTCTGTATTAATATCATCCTCACTTTCTGTTAATTTAGGTCATTCTTTTTTTTCCTAATTCATTTACCCAACATTCATCAATATAAAAATGTCTTTTGACATTCCTGGTCTCCTCCTGCACAGACTGGCGGTGAGGGGCGGGCACCTTTGGGCAGGCCCCGTGTGGACGAGACCAGCAGCTCTTTTTTGAAAGTGTGGGCACATCTCCGCTCTCATGCTTGGCTTTGAGGCTTTAGGTGGCATTTGAAGGAAACAGCATATGTCCCATTTAACAGCCTGTTATTCCAAGGGTGAAGAATCATTTTATTTTCTCTCTGTTTCGTTTGATCTTAGCTACCAGGTGTCCAGAAGGCCTTCAGAATTTTCATAATTTTCCTTAGGGAATGGGGCAGAACAAAGAAGCCAGAGATGGAGGCCTCGTGTTGAAGATTCCCTTCTTTCTGTGCGTGAATAACTAATTTGAAATTACATAATTATAGAGACTGGAAAAGAGGCAGACCTACCACTTTTCTCCCTGATAGTTTTGCCCAGTAGGGACATCTAAAAACTAAGTTTGGATAAGGAGGAGGAAAGGCTGTGAGGACGGGAGTCAAGTCCCTTCATTTCTTTCCAAGATAAAAACGTGATGAGACAGGGAGGAAATGCGGTCAGCAAAGCAGCCTCCCTCCGTTCAACTGGAAAGCTTTTATTAACACCTGTCACACGTCAGGTACAGTACCAGGCTTGTGCTCTACTGGACAAACTGAGATTTGGATACGGTCTTCAGATTTATTCATTAAAATGGCCTTATCCCTCACTTTTACAAATGGCAAGTTTGCTGCAATATATATAGATTTCCTACACTTCCTAGCCCTGAGCAAGATTCCAGCTCCCCGGCCCAATAAGATCTACAAATATGTGTGGCCCATTACTATTCCTCGCCTGGATGTGCAGCTTCTGAAGATCTCCAGTGCGGCTGTGAGACAGCTGCGGCCTGCACAGAACCCTGGGGCACCATTGCACGCGTTGCCAACCCACCCGCGCTGACGCAATCTGGCTCCCTTCACTGGCCTCTCCACACGAGCTCAGCCACTGTGGCCAGGTGGAAGGTTGGCTGGTGACACCGAAGATGGCAATATTTTTCAGAAGGCTGAAAACTGATGAAGGGTTTCTGGGTCAAGAAAATGTTATGTTCACATGTTCCTTTTAACATTAGACTGATTTCCTCCAAACACAGAGGACTGCAAGGAAACGGGGAGAGGTTGATTGGCACGAACCAGGCCTGGGCTTCACAATACAGAAAGAAAGAAAAATGTCTTAGCACTGCATAGAAGAATTTAATAACCGGGCAGAAAATAAACAAAAGATCACACATCTATTTCCTTTGCACTTGTGCCTCCCACTGTGCTCAGATGTAACCAGATAGTAAATCTAACGGACAGGGCAAAAAAAATGTTAAGTGTTGGAAGAAAACGCACATCTTTTTGTTGCTTTCCCCAGGCCATATCGTGTTCAGCACAGCTCTTCAGCCACAGGCCCCTGAAGGCTGCTTTCTCTGAAGCTTGTCTGTTCTGCTTCTTTGATAGAGTGGGCATTAATTCAATTTACAAATTGTAGTTAATTTACTAAGAAATCTTGAATGGGATGAGGCCCATCAGTAATTAGTTACCGAACATAAGCTAAAAAATGCTAAGGGAATAGTCATAATACTTATTAATCTATAGGATTATAACAATTATTATATATAAAGGTATATAATAATTTAATAATTATATTTTAATAAGTACATAACAACAGTTTATCAACTACTTTAGTAATTACAAAAAAGTATAACCCAGGATTCCTATCATTAAGAAGCTTGGCATCTGTTCCACAAATGCCAATTTTTAACTTGCTACTTTTTACAGGAGAGGGCAAATTGGCTATTGAGAAAGTGATAGTTGGGTTTGGAAAATTGTAACAAAAAGCCCATTTGTAGGCCAGCCTCATTCATAAGATGTGTGAACGCACACTCTGTCGGCTTAATCTTTTCCTAGATGGACACCCTCTTTCCAGGTGACCTTGGTCTTCAAGCATTGCAAAGCGCTGCATCAAATCCTAATTCTAGGATTCTAAGTCCTTGGTGAGGAGGGCGCAACCCTCGACCTAAATCCACAGCACCTGAATCAGGAACAAGACCTAGTTTCTTCATGCCGGATGTGAGATGTGTCTTTACATGGGAGTGAGGGACACTGATGTAATCCTCAGTAGTGCAGATGGCTGCTCTGACTCCGACAGCCTGTTCATCATTGCAAGAACACTTGCTTTAATCGCTAAAGAAAATGCCAAATGAAATGCAATTTTTCAATCTAAGGAAATAAAGTTCATCAATGCATGTTATCCAAGTGATGGAGTATTCCAGCCAGCTGGGTAATTGGCCTAGCACAGGAATGCAATTTACTTTTTATCGTCCTTGGTCAAGCTATGAATTGAAATCACAGTAGGAGCACAAGGCTGTCAGGGCCAGAGGAAGGAGGAAAACAGGACTTGGTGGCCAGGAACATTCACACCCAGCCAAAAAAACATGCCAAATGAGGCTTAAAATGAAGTTTTTATGTCCACATTTCATGGACATGAAAACAATTCTTCCCTTTCCCCACCCCACCCCCCACCATCATAGTATCTTAACCATTGGATGAAACACACCGTAGTCACATGTGCACTATCTGATTATGACCCTGTCCCCCGCACTGGGTGATCCTTCAAATACTCAGGTGGGCACGTGGAAAAATTGGAAATCTGAAGGCCAGAGAACTGGTTTCTGGTCTTCTACTAACCAGCAGTTGTCATTGGGCAAATTACAACCTCTCAGAGCATGAGTTTCATCATCTGTTACATGAAGATAACACAGGGCCTGCCTGCCTTGTCCAGCTATTACAAATCTCTTTCTTTTTGTAGTAAAAAATTGAATAGTCACAATCTTGGCATCTTTACTCATTCCTTCCCCAATCCAAAACTGACCTCTGCTGGAACGCTCTGCCCAAGAGCTCTGCTGTCAAATCTAACAATTCTCAAGTGCTTTGTAACCTTCCACGTAATCTCAGCTACTTCTGGCATTGTTAAACATCACGGTTCTGAAAGTCTCACAGCAATGGTCTTTCAGGACAAATCCTCCCCATTTACCTTCAGCATCAGCCTTCTCCATGATCTGGGCCTGGATGTTTTCACCATCACCATCTCTGTTCGGATTTGACTGCTTTTTATGAGTTCATGCTCAAATCCAGGTCTGATACGGGACCACCACTCTCCTGAGGTCCATTCTGCTATTGGAAATATCTTCTTGGATATCCTACAGCTCACAATTCAAAACTTAACAAACCGAATTCGTTTGGCTCCACATTCCTGAACATGCTTCCAAGTGCTTCTCTTACTCTGCTCCCTTCACCCACCCAAAATCTGGAACTCTTCCATGACTTGTTTCCAAAATACTTCTCAAATACATCTTTTACCCAGTATTGCTGCCACCTTGGCCCACGTCCTTTTCATCTGTACAGACTACACGCTAACCTCCCTCCTGTTACGTCGGGTCCTTCTCAGGCATCCTGCAATGGGTACCGAGGTGGTCTTTCTAAGCAACCAATCTGGCCGACTCTCTGCCGTACCCTTAAATCTTTAATGATTCCCAATACCCACAGATAAAATCCTCACTCTTGGTGTAGATGTCCCTATGTCCTGGCTCCTTCTCTCCCTCACCAGTCTGTTCTTGGATCTCTCCCATTCCCACCTTGATTACAGCTGCTCTGAAATCCTCCTCGTCTCCACTGGCTGGATGGAAACTTAGTGAATTTCCACTAGGTTACCCCTTCCTGGAATGTCTTCTCTTCTTTTCGGCTTAACACATTGACTGCCACACCAGAAAAAACCTTTTTTCCTTGGAGCCATGGTGTTTTATTGGGTCAAGATAGGTCAGAAGATCAAACCTCAGGCTCAAAACTAATGAGAGTTAAATACAACTCACATGGCAGTTAACACGTTAAATTCACTCATCCTCCAAGACTCAGTTCCCACATCTCCTTCCCTGTCAAACTCCCAATTCTTCTCCTGCTCCATCTACCTCGGGTAGTTTAATCACCTTCACAACACCTGTGCACACCTTTATTCTAACATGTCATCCATCTGGCAGTTGTCTCACTATCAGGGCTTTCTGAGGGCAGCAATCACGTCTTGTCACTAATTGTAATGTGACACCTTTCACAGCAAGTCTTCAGTAACTCTTGCATCCGACCCTCACCATTTGCTTTAAATCAGGGGTCCTCAAACTTTTTAAACAGGGGGCCAGTTCACTGTCCCTCACACCGTTGGAGGGCCGGACTGCGGGCCCTGGGACGAGTTGGCTGCTAAGCAGGAAAGGCAGCAGTAGCAAAAACACCCAGTGGGACGGATAAATATCCTAGGTGGGCCACTTGTGGCCTGCAGGCCATAGTTTGAGGACACCTGCTTTAAACTCTTTAGCATTCACTTAATTTGGCTGGTGTATTCAGGCTATGGTGTGCCACCTAGACCCTCCCTCTCTGCCTGGCCTTCTTGAATCAACAGTCCAGTTGGGTAGCCTGCCCAATGTGATGCAGGGTGGCCCAAGGTTCAGCTCCATGCACTGTCGGCTGGTCTTGGGTCCCATGAAGGCAACCCAGAGTCAGCACCCTGAGTCCCCACGTGTCAGGGGTAGAGAAATAGAGGACAGAGGGGGAGATCAAGTAAATGGGACTTTTATTATTTCATTATCTCACTTTATGACAGAACAGGTACTCCACTGACAAGCATCACAGCACCACTGAAGAACAAGAGAACATTTAGGGTTGGAGCAGCTACGGGAGAGAGCAGCAAGATATGGCGCGTGAACAATTTGCTCCCATCCCACATTCCTCTTAGGTCTATTGTGATGGGGCGGGGACGTCTGAAGTCATATCAAACCCTCATCTCTTACTCAGCTTTGCCGCAATGGCGCTGAAATGCACACAAAGGCAAATATCTAATTAAAATGCCATACTTTTTGTTGCTATTCTTAGCTTTGAAAGACAGTGAATGTTGTTGTGGCATTGTGTAGACTATTTCATTTAATATGAAAGTCAAAGGCCAAAGATTTAGAGAGCTTCCCAGGAAATGTAATGGTCTAAATGGTAAGAGCACAGTCACTGATGCGCCCAAGTCATCGGAGGGTTCAACACTCTCAAACAAAATGTGCTGAACAAACTGTGTAAATTTAAAAGCCTTACGTTTTTCACTGGAAAAACTATACAGGAGATTCTTTAGATTTGTCCCTTAACAATAACATACAATTAAGCAAAATCAAGTCTGACAAGGGGAATTTATTAAAGGAACTCGTGGTAATAGTGACATCTAGATTACAGGCCTAGTTCTGGACTGCAGCTTCGAGGGCCACTGGAAATGGAATTTTACCCAGTGCTCTGAGTAATAGGAAAAATCCAAGGGACAAGTTCCCTTCAAATCCCATGTTGAAAGTGCTAACAGGATTTGCCTTTCTGTCTGCCAGTATCAGGAACTGTGCTAGTTCCTCCCAGCAGGTCCCAACTCCATTTATATACGGCATAGAGCGAGCAGGGTGCCTGGAATTGGGAGGTGCCCTGTGCTCTCTGCTGTACATCGGCCTGCAAGTCACCAACAGGACCTTTGTGTTAACTACACAAACTGGGAAGGACTCAGCTCCAAAGGGCGCCCTCTCCTGGTCAGGATCTGCTGGTGCCTCCTGCAACTGACAACATGCTGGTCTTAGTGGGATTTGAATTGCTCATCCTGGCAAAGCCTAGTTCCTCTATTTGTAGAAAAGGGATGTTAATAGCAACCTGGGCATTCAGAGTTCCCACATAGTGAGTGACTGTGAAAGCCAAGGGAGATAATCATAAAAAATGTTCAGCACAGGACCTGGCACAGATGATAGCGCCTCGTTCTTCTGTAGGGTTATTCTCAAACTCGGTCTTCCAAACCAAACACCACGGCAGCTTTCATACTTCTGCTGCCCACCACAGTATTAACGTTTACGCACCAGAGCATGGCTATTTAAATCAGTTGTGCTGATATCCACCTTGATCAGATAGTCCTGGTAACAAACCCTAATAGCAATAAGGGTTAGGAATTTATGGGACTTACCATTATCTAAGGGGAAAACCAACTGAGAGGTGAGGAGGTGAGGAGGAAGAGAACAAAGTTAGTCCTGACAGAGATGCCGAGTCCTCTGGAAGCTGAAGGTCAGTTTTATTATAATTGTAACTTTCACCGGGTTTCTTCCTTTTGTGTATTTCTTTTACAGGACGTCCCTGGTTTCCTGTCTTAGCCCAGTGTGTGGCCAGAAGGAACCTATTTGAAAACTGTAAAATTAAGATTTGATTATTTTTCTAAGAAAGAAAAAAGGTGGAAGCAAAGACTTACCATGACACAAACGAGATGATGAGTAAATCAGACTCCGCACTGACAGCCCCTTCCACTGAGTCTTCACAAGAGGATTCAAATTGTGCCCTAAGAGAAATATTCCCTCTTAACTGCAGCCACTTAGGGAAATGGGTTTGTTGACTTCCAGCTCCTTCTACCTCCCCACCAACCACAGAAAACGCAGAACTATTTACACGAAAATACAAACTGGTACCCAGAGTTCTATGGCAGGTGAAAGACTTTATTAAAGAACTTGATAAAATTTATGATTCATCAAAATTATAAATGACTTTATTAAGAACAGAAGAGCCTCTAGTGACACAACTGACTCCTCACTGTGTGTACCTATTTACTTTCTGTTTTATTCTCACCTCCACCCCCCTTGTTTCACTTCTACAATTTTTCACAGCATAATAGAAAAGGTCTTTAAATTTAAAAATTATGGTTTCAAGACAGAGAAATAGGCATATTTTACAAAATCCTTATACCCTTTCAGCAAAATAATGCACATACATCTACACACACACCCCTTCTATTCTTTGTCTATGTATAACAGGACATACGTGACCATGCAGAGAAATTCTAAGCTACCAGAAACTGTGGCCGCTGCCTGAGACACTGAGAGTAGAAACCAGGCTTGGAAGGAAATGAGGCCCAGAGCACACGTGGGGTCCTTGTGGGGTTCCACCCGAGAGCTGGCCAAACGTGTGGGACCCCAACCAGGGGACAGTCAGAGCAAGAGATGCCGAGAAGCAAAGATGAGAACGCCCAGGCCAGGGGCAGGGAGACGGGTCGGGTGAACTCCCAGTACACAGGCAGGAGACCAGCCAGGTGCTCCCCCTTCTCTCCAGCGTGAGCCCCTCTAGAGAAGGCACGAGGCCCCCTCCTCACCTTTCCTGCCTCAGTGGCACACTGGTGTTTATCACTCCTCCCACCAACCGCACTTTCCGTCCCAGGCTGGACAGGCTGTGACTGCTGTGGTTTAGTCTCTGCACAGCATTAGAAAGCAAAGCTCATCTAAATGTGAACTGTGTTTCAAGGTTCAACAGAGTCCTAAAGGACCTGCGTCTTCTTTCAGGTTTCACAGGACGTAGAGAAGGTCTGAGTGTCTCCTTTCCTCATCTGAGTGTCTCCTTTCCTCATCTATTCCGTTTCCTAATCTCCCATGTTCTAAGCTTCTTACTCACCAACCAAGCTCCAAAGGGTGAAGAAAACCTTAAATTTATCCGCTCCACTCGGGGCCACTTTTGATTTCTCCTCCCTCTCCCTTTTCTCCCAGTCCAAACCCCCCTCCTTCAGCATCTCTGGACATGTCCTTCTCTGTGCCTTCCAATTACATGTCACCAAAATACAGGGGACAATTTGGCAGTAACATAAGGCAGGGGGAAAATCTGGCAGGCCAAACAGTATTTTCATATGTGAGCTGGGGAGAGGAGCGAGTCTGTGATACCATTAACAACTTTATTCCATTCCATTAAAAATGTAGCTGATTTATTTCTTCCCTCCCCATCCTCCCCCTCGGCACTCATATTTTCTTTTAAATTTCTCAGGTATTAATCAGGTAAATTTTCCTCTACACTGCATATCTTCTAGTTGAAGGGTAACAAAGTAATGTAACTTTCAAAGCCAAAACAGTTACTTTCGTATAAACTCTTAACTTGTAGTGACTTCCTTTCCATCATGTCTTTCATTGTCTATTTTTTGTGCTTTCTTATTGAACTTCAACAACATTTTTGGAATAATTTTTTTCATGAAAGTACATGAGTGAAACCCTTAAAAGTCTTGCATGTTTGAAAATTATTTGTGAAGTCTTTGAGTTTAGAAATCATCAAATCAATAATTTTCTTTCAAAAATCTGTAGCTCTGGTTTCAGTCTTCGAACCCTTAATATTGTGGAGGAGCCTGATGCCCACCCAATTCTTCTTCCTGTGTTGATAACACACTTCTCTGAGCCTGGCTGACTACACATTTTCTCCTTAAAATAGAGTTACAGAGCATCACCTACAGGGTAATTGATCCTGTAGTTGTTTATTACTTTGTCTCCTATTTGGTGAGCTCTTTTGATCTGATGATCTGCCTTGGTTCAGAGACCTCATGTGACTATTTAATAGATTGGTGCTTGTCCTCCATCTCCTAGAACTTTTAAATTGTAATTCCATATTGATTTTCTTTTCATAGTTTCTAACCATAGTCCTCTAAATTTGGGGGAGTATTCCTGGAGTCTGTCCAGACTTGCTGGGTTTCTGGTCTTCTGAAGTTTCTGGGATGACATTCATACCTGAATGGAGGTGACAGCGTCTGGGACGACCTTTTTTGGTCCTGAACACACATCTGTGCATTCTTGCTCAGCTCCACCAGAGACACTGTCCCAGCCTCCCTTCCAGCCAGTGGTGGTGGCCTTGGGACACTGGCTCTTGATGAATGAAATGCACACAAATGTCTTGATAGGATAGGGGGCGATTCTAGACAACTTGAGCTTTCTTAATAAAAGCACAGATGTGACTGACACCAACTCTTTCCACTTCTTCCTGCTTTCAATGCAGACCTGATCCCTGAAAAGGTAGAAAACATTTTGTGACCGAGAGGCAAGGCTCGCAGACTTGCAGAGCGGCTGGCCCTCAGCACACAGTCTGAACCAACAGAAGCAGGGGCCACCTTCCAGACTTCTTACTATGTTAGACAATTTAAATTCTGCTCCACAAGTCTCAGGCAGTCTTTTGCTTGCAGCTAAAGGCATTCTAACCATTTCAGTCTTTCTCCCTTAACAAGAGAAAATGTGGTTCTACATCTCATGGAATCTGATCTTCCCTGCTCTTGGCTTTGCCTCACTGGCTGTGGGAATGATGGACTCACCTTCTCAGTGATAACAGCTGTTGCCCGAATTTCTCCCAGGAGGGCCGTGCGGGGCTTCTGCTTGTGCAGCCTCCCCAGTCCCTTCTCAGATACTCGCAGTCCACACTCCCACCTTCACTGCTCAGGTCTCCTGGTTGACATCTGCAGTCTGTGAAACCATTGCCGCAGTGGGGTGCCTGCCCTAAGGAAGGCTGGTACCTCCCCAGGGAAGTATCTCCCCACATGCTCAGACCCTTCCAGCCCTCCAGGTGTCAGAGCAGCAATGGGGAGGATGACAATAATAACGGCAAGTCATTTGAGGACTCACTATGTTCCAGCCCGAATGATTCACGGAGCCTCAGCGCGGGGATGAGAAGGGGGAAGGGTACCTGCTTCCTTCCCCTCCCGCCTGCAGAGACACCTTTCCAGTGGGACCGGCGGTGGGACCTCCAGCATGTCCCAAGAGGACCCATCAGACTGTCAGCTTTCCACACCTGCCACACCCAGCGAGCCTGAAGTCATCTTAAGACTGCTCAGTGAAACTCTCCAGCCTCCTCGCCCCTCTCCCTCTCCAGGTGTAACCTCCCCCAGAGCAGTCAGAAAGGAGAGTAGTCAGGGAAGGGAACGGGAAATAAATCAAGGAGAAACAAGGTCAAGCGAAAGCCTCTTCCAGAGATGCTAGAGCCCCTCTCACTACAGGCCTCACTGAGGTACAGAAAGGGAATAGAAGTCTGTACCTTAGAATGAAGCGTTTCCTAATATATTGGACTGGACATTTTAAATTACTGAATCAAGGCAGCTTAGAGATGCCGAGTATTAGTAACACGTGTTACCTGATAGTGATCAGGAAAGCCTCGAGCTGCCGACCTTCGTCCAGGCCATGGGGAGATCTTCCTCCAGTTTATCTTTTTAAGAAACCAAGGGAGATGAAATAAATTGCACTCAGCTTTGCTGTCAACACATCAGCACACAAATCCCACACTGGTGTCCACATCTCCCTCTGAAACCCGAGGGAAAAACAGCTTCTTCAGCTTTTACCTAAGACCTCATTCCTCCCTGGAGTTTAAACAAAATCTACAGGAACCAAGACACCCCATAACCATCTTCACACCTCATTTGCCAACTAATTCACCCGCTAATTCTCCCTCTCAATACAGACAAAAAATCAAAACCTTCAGGCAAATTAATGTGTACAGATTGTTACCCTGGGGGCCTTCCTGCCCATTCAGCAAACATACAGTCACGCTTTCATCTGAGTGATGCCACAGGAACTATCCCTGCCACACCAGCAAACAGTGAACCCAGTTGTTCACAGCAGGGACCCTGCCAGCCCACAGGAAATTCTGGACATCTGTGGGGTTATATTGTTCAAACTGTATGGTTTTGTCCAAGAATTAACTCATCAAAGAGCACATCTCTTATGTTATATTTAGGACATAATATCAATTTTTTAAATTACATGTGTCAGTTATACTATCTGTGAATTTCACCCAGATAGTAAAGATGACATTAAAACACATTTTTTATGAAAAAAAACCGATACGACTGATAACAGGACCTGTGGTACTTTGTTGTTTATCCAGTCTAATTTGCTCTGATTAGCCTATATGTTTTCCAAATATTTTATTTTGAAAATTTTTACACATTCAAAAAGTTGCAAAAATCATACATTTAACACCTGCTCGCTGTTCCCCTAGACTCACCAGTTTTAATGTTTCGCCTCATTTTCTTTGTCTCTCCGCATACATACGTACTTTTCTCTCAACCACTCGAGCTCCACTTACAGACTGATGCCTCATCCCCACCCACTTCACCTCGCATCTCCAAAGAAATAAAGCATTCTCCAGCACAACCGCACAACCACTATGGTCACGCTCAGGAAACCGAATGCTGATTTTTTTGTTAGCCCTGTTCTCTACGATACAGTCCATGTTTACATTTTGCCAGTTGTCCCAGGACTGTCCTTTTATAGCTGTTTTCCACACATTGACTTCCATTGTCATATTTTTTAGTGTCCTCTGACCTAATCATAATCAGTTCACGGGGCCCCTTGTGTCTTCACACTACTGACACCTGTGAAGAGTGTGGGCTGCTTGTTTTACTATATATCTTGAAATTTAGATTTTTTTTTTTTTTTTTGAGACAGAGTCTCACTATGTCCCCAAGTCTCACTATGTCCCCCTTGGCAGAGTGCTGTGGCATCACAGCTCACAGAAACCTCAAACTCTTGGGCTTATGCGATTCTCTTGCCTCAGCCTCCCAAGTAGCTAGAACTACAGGCGCCCACCACAATGCCTGGCTATTTGTTATTGCAGTTGTCATTGCTGTTTAGCTGGCCTGGGTCAGGTTCAAACTGGCCAGCCTTGGTGTATGTGGCTGGCACCATAACCACTGTGCTACAGGCGCTGAGCCAGATTCTTTTCTGATACAAAATTTTTTTGCCAGAACATTACATAGGTGATGTTATGAGCTTTTAAATGCATCATCACACTTAGAGGTAAAGAAAGATATTTTTATCCCATCATGTTGAAAATGCTAACTTTGATTGTTTGGTTAAGGAAATACCTATCAGATCTTTTCCCCGAAAAGTTACTGGTTTGTGCAAAAATACACTGTTATGTATCATAAAAATTGCAAAAATACACTGTTCTGTATCACAGAAGTTGTGAGTCCCAGTGATATTCTTCCAGAGAGGGAAGCTAAATTCTCGCACTAAAGCGCAGGCAATCTTACTCATACTCACTTTTTACTTGCTACTATAAAGATTTCAGAAGCTCAGCTCTCAAGATGTTGCTAGCAAGTTACCTTAAAATATTCCACTTGATTGTGTTATCATGATTTTAAAGACAGAATATTGATTCCAAAATGGAGAGACTGAAGTAAATATAGTAGATAAAACTTATATATGGACATTTTTATTACATGTTTTCTTTTATTCTGATGAAATAAACTTCCATTTTCTATCAATTGCACATTAAAATAGAGCCATGTGTAAATCGTTGTTGATTAAACATAATTATGGGTGTATTTTGTATGAATATATGTCAAACTCCTTTTGAGCCCAGGCACACTCTGAGTTCTAGTTCCAGATAAATAAATAGCTAGATGCACTGGTCAAATATTTTTTCTTTCTAGAGCCAGGTCTTTGAATTCAAAGACTAGAGTAAACTCCTTGAGAGGAAATAGTCTTCATCTTCTAATATAATATAATATGCTACCACAAGCATTTAAATTCCTTTATCCTGATTTGCTGGTGGCCCATTTGGTTCTCATTTAGAATCTCTGAGATGAAATTTAAGAGACCATAAGAGCTTAAAATGATTCAGCAAAGTCTTTTTAAAAATGAGCAATTTGTTTCCCACTTGCTAGAAAATTAAGACCCTTCGAGTATTATAAATATCTTGTATAGTTGTACAGACATTCTCAAAAATTATGCCAGCTAATAATTTTATGGTGATACCTGTTGTCCATTCCCTTGAGTTACATTTAAAATAAAAGCAGACGATTAATATGTGTTAAATTCAAGAATGCAGGAACTCTATCAGATAGTTGAAAAAGTGCTTCTTGTTGATGAAAGCCGAGTTGCGTAGTAAGGAGACACAGAGATAGAATAGTTCAGACCCAAACCTTGACCCAAGGAAGAGTATGTATTCAGCAAAACTCCACTTACCAAGGCAATGTGGAATTAGACCAAATTATCGTTACATGGAATCAGGTTTGCTGTGAAGAAGCCAAATAGGGAACATGTGAAAAGGGAGAACCAATAGTTACAACTTGTCCTTATTATTCTTACTCTGGAGACACATAACTGAAGGAACTTCAACAGCTTTCTGAGATTTTGCACCCTTCACCCCTATCCTCTGCCGTCTGTAAGCATCCTCAAGCCAAGTTCCATCCCAGAGACTTGCACTATGCCTGCCTCAGAATAAGAACACCGGGGCACTTAAGTAACGTGCATAAGGACACACAATAATTAATATTTGACTATACCATTGCAAAGTCAATGCTCCTTACATTATACTATACATACCACGATGCGTCCAAACAGGAATTCATAGTTTAGTAGAAAGCTGAAAATAATTTGACATGGGTTGCTACAATACTTTTATTTAGAAGCCTAAAATACACACAACTATATTTAGTTGTTGATTTGTATACAGCATCTAGCAGGCAGTCTGACACTGAGTTACACTAAATTATCGTAATTATAATGAAATATGACTGTGTAATGATGATTAACAACACCTTAATATTCAGGACATATAAGATAACTAGCAGGAAAGTTGACGTGTCTCACTGTTCATCATGAAAATGTGTCTTAATGGACGCGACTGATTTGAAAGATAAAATTAATGGAAAGCCCCGACTGCAGTAACTCTGCTGCCGCGCACGTCAGAGAAATAAATCCCAGGGAAGGGTTCTGGAGCTGGGAGATGACAATACATCATTTTTAAAATGTCCTTTTACTGCTGGAGATGGTGATATTTGAAAGTCACTGCTGAAAGATTCCAAAGTCTTATCAGGTTTGATAAAGACGGTGACGAGGCCAAAGCACAGGCGAGTCTGTCTGCAAGAGCCCCTGGGTCGCATGTTCCTTCATCTCCACACTGAGAAGCCTGTGGGATATTTGGCTGAAGTTGCAGCTTACTCCGGCCTGCATCTCATTATAACAAGGCGACTACAAGGCCTTTAAATGACCTTCCTTAATATTACGTACTGCCTTCCAGATGCGTTGTCTGAAAAACTACATCAAGCAGGTTACCACTTAAAAACAAAAATCTACTAGCATCAAATATTGAACGGAAAAGCTGCGATTGCTTGGACTTCTGAGACTATCCAAAATTTGTCCCAAATCTGTCTGGATACTGTTATCTCCTCAGAATCCTTCCAATGCCATTTGTAGACTTTTTGTTTACTTGTTGTTCTCCAAACGCACCTTGGTATTTTCCACCTTCTCTCACACTGTTCCATCCACACCCTACTCAATCTCTGACTGGCCACGTCTTACTCATTAACTCATTTGAAATTCCAGTTTTCTAAAACTGTACCAACTTGAACAACTTCTCATTCCTCTGAGATCTTTTCAAATGACACACAAGTTCTTTAGCTATATTTTGTTGCTGTTATTGTTACTGTTTTTAAGACAGTCTTGTTCTGTTGCCTGGCTAGACTGCAGTGGTGTCATCACAGCTCACTGCAACCTCAAACCCCTCAGCTCATGAGATCCTCCTTCCTTGGCCTCCCAAAGTGCTAGGATTTTAGGCATGAGCCACTATACCTGGCTTTAAAATATGTGTTAAATAAATATTTTAACATGATTAGGCTTTTCAACATTTCACTTCTCAAAACTTTAATCTCCTTGAAGATGGAATGAGTAAATATTTGCTTAGTAAATATTTACTTAGTAAATTTGCTTAGTAAATATTTACTGAGTAAATATTTGCTAATTTGACTCTATCCTTATTTAATTAATAAACCGTGGCAAATGGAAGGTTGCAAAGACCAAAATTATTGACTTGGTTTCTTAGCTCTAGACTTCACAGAAAACCTTTGGTTAAATTCGGTGATTTTTAATGCAGAGTGACAATCTCCGTTGATACATTTAAGGTGTAAAACTGCCGTCTTAGTTTCTATTTAACTCCGTGTCTGTTCTCGACCCCTTCTTATCCACTTTCGTTACTACAGATTCCCCATCTGTTAGCTGAGTAGTGATACGCTCTTTTTCAATTGTTCTGATGGTGATTATCTAAGACATTCTGCCATGTCTCCTTGACTGTTCAAAGTTTGCCTTCCTCACAGCAAAGACTTTGAACGTTTTAACTCCATTTAAATGTCACAGAACAAATCACATTTTCCAAAACCTTATGCAACAATAGTTTCAGTTCTACATGGTTTCCTGGTACCCATCACTCCACCAGCAAAAGGGTTTCCTCCCATTGGAACTGGGCATATCCTCATGGCTGTCCCAGCAATCAGAATCCTGCAGAGAGGGTGATGCAGCCTGGCTTCTCAGAGGACAAGTGACGCTAGACTTCAGGCTTGCTCTGATGATCATCTCTCCTGGGTTTACACTGACTTGTGAGGTCTTCTATAATCTATACTGCCAAATACGCAGATTTTGTTTGTTTTATTGACATTTTTCCCAGATATTTTAGTTTTCCTCTCTGGGAAAGTTATATCAAATCCCTTAATTCACAATGATAGTAAGTAGACAGCTCTGGTCAAATCTTTGACATTGGAAATTAACCTTATTGAGAGTGCATGTGTACTGAGCAGAGAAAATTCTGTTGGATGTTAACTTCCATCCTTTCCCCTGTCAATATTACATGTCTTTTTATTTGTACTCATATAAAATAATGTTTTGACTTTTGGCCTGCTATTCAGTTATTTCTATATTGAATGTATGCATTTTGTAATTTTTGCTGACAGATTACTGCATTTAACGTACTGCACAGTATTATTAGCGAGGCCACTTTTGGGGGGAGCCGTTTAGAAGAGGCATCAAATTTCTCAAGCTGAACCTATAAGAAATATAAGTTTGTTGCTGGCAACACTATCAGACTAAAATCCTTCAAATGATATTGTGGAAATCACAAAACTGGAGTCACCTTCATACAATTTCTTGCCTGTGATGATGCAAAAAAGCCCATTAATACCAAATGTCAAAGTAAACTGAAGACGATCATGGTATACAAGGGTCCATGAATTTTCTTTAGAAAGTGAAACATTATGGCAGGAAACCAGGAGGAAGAATGCAAAGGCATGCACACAGTTATCAATAAAACTATTAAATGTCAAATTTTAATCATCCTTTATGTATGCAGAAAAATATTATAGTAACTATGTCAGTCAATATGAGCAAATTAGTTATAAAAGAATGCTTTTCGTACTATTCTCATCTATGTATGGGACAAAGATGTCTTTGGTATTGAGTGCAAATTTCATTGCCCACCACAGAGAACTTACTACAACAAAAGCAAATGTCAGGCTGCGAGTCACTCATTATTTTTAGAGTAGTTTATAAAATATAAAAGACACCTATAATTTTACTGGCTGTTCATAATTCACTGATAAGAAATTTAAAATAAAATTTTAAATATACCAAAATATCCAACTCATGTTTTCTTTCGGGAACATTTAGACATTTATATGATAAATCCTTTGAGTCATACCTCCAATACCCACTTCTATGAAACTTTCTCTATTTTTCCAGATATAAGCGATTTATGAACTCTAAAATTTCATTTATTCTCCCAGTGGAACCTAATGCATTTGTGTGTTTGTTTATTGCATGAGTGAAATTTCAGTTATGACAGCAAATACGCCTTATTCATCATTTCATTCCCCCGGTGTCCTTCCACATGAGAAAGTTTCTGCACGAATGAATAAATTTTTCTACATTTAGTCAAGCTATAAAATAAAGAGAACACAAAGAATTATACAAAATAGAAGTTTTACAACATTCCATTTGATTTTTCCCTTAAGTTTGAATATGCAGGATTATGTTCAGGAGTATATGAGCCTTTGCAAACTGTTATTTGCTTATGTGAGTGAGGACAGAAAAGACAAAATAAAAAATACAACCACATTTTAGTTAGATTTTGTTGTCACAGGGAAATGTCCCGAATTTTAATGTCTAATGCATACAAGGTCATTTTTCTCATTTAATTTTTATCACAATTATACATTATAATGACATGACTGTTTCCTGATTGGCTTTAAGTTGAGGAATACTCACATATTGTTGGTGAAACTGAAAACTAGTACAGCCTCTATGGAAAGAAGAATGGAGATTCCTTAAAGAACTGGAAGTACAGCCTCTATGGAAAGGAGAGTGGAGATTCCTTAAAGAACTGGAAGTAGACCTACCATATGATCCTGTAATCCCAAAAGAAAAAAAGATACTTTATCATAAAGACATTTGCACTTAAATGTTTATAGCCGTCCAATTCATAACCACAAAGATGTAAAGTATGTATACCCTGGAATACTACTCAGCCATAAAAAGATGGGGATTTTGTATCTTTTGTAACAACCTGGATGGAATTGGAGACCATTCTCCTAAACAAAGTATTATAAGAACAGAAATCAGGAGATGAACACCTACATGCTCACATATGAAAACAAAACTCAATGAAACTCAAGCGTAAAGGAGAGGCTGGGCCTCACCCAACTGTACGTTACAAGGGTGTGCTGCACACTTCCTGGGTGAAGTAAGTTCACCTTACAAAACCAAATTACGTAATCTAGTTGCACGTACCCCCAAGTTAACATGAATAAAAAAGTTTTGATGCATTTCCTTCTGACTACAAACATAAAAGGTAAGTATTATATACTGAACATAGTGTGAATTCTGAATTTTTATTCAAATTTTTAATGAGAATTTTACAGTCATTAATACTTTCAAAGCTCCAGTTTTTAATGACTGCATAATGTAACATATTATGAATGTACTCCAATTAATCCATTTCTTATTTTTATGCAATTTTTTCAAAGTGTTTTCAATATTACACATTAAAGAATACTTTTATATCCAATATTTTTACTATATCTGATTAAGCTTTTACTTGGGCTAGACCATAAAAAGTAGAATTAATATTAAAATATTATCAACAATTTTAACAGTTTTGATACATTGTGTCAAAATTTCTTTACAATAAGGTTGTATGAAGTTATGCTCCCACCAGAAGTTTGAGTGTCATGAACTCTCACAAGTATTACTGCAATTTCAATATCGTAATTAAATAAGAAAAAAGTGGTACACTACCATCAGGTGCATATTGGCATATAATTTGATAGTTAGGCAGAACTTACTTTGTGTATGTCAGTTATTTTTATTTCTTCTGTGAACTATTTGCCCATTCATCTTTCCCCCCATCCTTTACTAGTGTTTTTTTCTCCTGAATTAATTAACTCTTCACATGTTAAAGATAAAAACGTGTGTGAAATACATCAGGCAAGTATTGGGCTCAGGTTCCTTTGTTTTTTAGTTTTATATTTTTAATGCACATTATTTTTTTTTTTTTTTGAGACGGAGCCTCAAGCTATCCCCCTGGGTAGATTGCCCTGGCATCACGCTCACAGCAACCTCCAACTCCTGGGCTCAAGCAAGTCTCCTGCCTCAGCCTCCCAAGTAGCTGGGACTACAGGTGCCCGCCACAACACCTGGCCATTTTTTGGTTGCAGCCATCATTGTTGGTTTGGCGGGTCCGGGCTG
>CAUYTI010085865.1:0-10146 GCA_963575145.1 Galago senegalensis
TGTTTCTCCAGACTTTATCCTTTCTTCTGAACAGGAGCTTCTGTCGGAGACTGGTGCCTGTCGGCCATCTTGACCGCTCCCCCCTGTGCAGAGCTTTTTAGTTTGATCAGATCCTAGTAATTTGTTTTTGGTGTTGCTTCAATTTCCCAGGGGAGATGGGTAGGTCCTCTTCATAAAGAACTCTCCTAGGCCAATTTCTTCAAATGTTTCACTTGTACTCTCTTCAAATATCTTCATAGTTTCATGTCGTAAGTTTAAATCTTTTATCCAGGAAGAATTAATTTTTGTTAATGCTGAAAAATGTGCGACCAGTTTCAGTTTTCTACAACTCTCCAGCCAATTTACCCAACATCATTTGTTAAATAAAGAATTTTTCCGCAATTTACATTTTTGATAGGCTTACCAAAGATCAAATGGCAATAAGTGTCTGAGTTCTTCTCTTGGTTCTCTATTCTTTTCCATACATCAACCTCTGATTTTCTGCCAGTACCAAGTTGTTTTGATCACTAGATATTCATTGTATAGCCTGAAGTGTGGTAGGGTGATTCCTCCTGTTTCTTTTCATTGGGGTGTGTGATGTCTTGGCAATTCAAAGTTTTTTCGGGTTCCATATAAAATGAAGTGCTAAATTTTCCAGATCTATAAGTACCACTGAGGAGTCTTTAATACAAATTGCATTCAATTTGCATATTGCTTTGGGTAGTGTGGATATTTTAACAATGTTGATTCTTCCCAGCCATGAGCATGGTATGTTTTTCCAACTGTTAACATCCTCAGCTATTTCTTCTCTCAGATTTTCATAGTTCTCATTATAAAGATCTTCCACATCCTTTGTTAGGTAAATTCCCAAATATTTCATCTTTGGCACTACTGTGAACGGAATAGAGTCCTTCACTGTTTTCTCAACTTGACTATTGTTGGCATATGTAAAAGCCACTGATTTGTGAGTATTGATTTTATATCCTAACACGTTGCTCTTTTCCTTAATCACCTATAGGAGTTTTGTAGTTGAGTCCTTGGAGTTTTCCAGGGATAAAATCATATTCATATGTGAAGAGTGTGAGTTTGATCACCTCTGACCCCATTCGGATACCCTTGATTGCCTTCTCTTGCCTGATTGCAATGGCTAAGTTTTCCATTACTATGGTGCATACCAATGGAGATGATGGGTATCCTTGTCAAGATCAAGGCCTGAGTGGAAACATTTTCAATTTTATTCCATTCGATATGATATGATATTGGCTGTGGGATTGCTGTCAATAGGCTTTATTAGTTTAAGAAATGACCTGTCTAAGCCTATTTTCTTAAGTGTTCTGGTCATAAAATGATGCTGGATATTATCAAAGGCATTTTCAATCAATTCAGAGAATCATATGATCTTTGTTTTTTATATTGTTTATATGAAGTATTATATTTATAGATTTATGTATGTTAAACCACCCTTATAAACCTGGCATGAAACCCACTTGGTTATGCTGTATAATTTTTTGGATGTGCTGTTGATTTCTGTATGCTAGAATATTATTGAATATTTTTTATTAAGTCATATATACACATACCATGAATACATTCATGCTTTTGTGAGATTCAATGTGTTGATTATTTGTACAAATTGGAGTGCTTACATCCTACTAATTAACATAGTTTTCACCTCATTTACTTAATCACAGTGTTAAGACATTTGTGTTCTTTACTTGATAGATTTGACTTGTACCTTTGCAATATGCTACATTGGTGTGGTCCCACCATTAATCCTCTCTCCATTGACCCAACCCCCTCCGTTCCCATCCTCCTTCCCTTTGCTCCTTCATCCTCACCTATAGTTGTGATTTATCTTTCATATGAAAAGGTGAGTGATTATAAATTGGTTTCATAGTAGTACTGAGAACTATGGATATGTTTTTTCCATTCCTGAGACACTTTACGAAGAAGAATATTTTCCACCTCCATCCATATAAACATAGAAAAGGTAAAGTCTCCATCTTTTTTAATGTGGCATAGAATTCCATGGTATACATATACTATAATTTGTTAATCCATTCATGAGTCAGTGGGCACTTGGGCTACTTCCATGACTTGGCAATTATGAATTGAGCTGAAATGAACAGTCTGGTGAAAATATCTTTGTAGCCAAGTGATTTTTGGTCTTTTGAATATACACCTAGTAGAAGAATTGCCTAACCAAAGACAGGTCTACTTTTAGATCCCTGTGTGTTCTCCAAACTTCTTTCTAAAAGAACATGCTAGCTTGCATTCCCACCAGCAGTGCAGAAATGTTCCCTTTTCTCCACGTGCACACCAACATCTGTAGTTTGGGGATTCTGTGATGTGGGCTACTTTTTCTGGAGTTAGATGATATGTCAAAGTGGTTTATAGTTGCATTTCTCTGATAATTAAAGATGATGAGTATATTTTCATGTCTGTAGACCATGTACCTGTCTTCCTCAGAGAAGTTTCTGTTCATATCTCTTGCCCACAATGAGATGGGATCACTTGTTCTTTTATCATTAATAAGTTTGAGTTCTCTGTGGATTCTGGTTATTAGACCTTTGTCAGAAATAGAACCTGAAAAACATCCTCTCCCATTCTGAGGGCTGTCTACTTGCTTTACTTACTGTGTTCTTGCCAGTGCAGAAGCTTTTTAGTTTGATCAGATCCCAGTAATGTATTTTTGATGTTGCTTCAATTGCCTGGGGGGTCCTCCTCATAAAATATTCTCCCAGTTCTCCCAGGCCAATTTTTTCAAGCATTTCCCCTGCACTCTCACCAAGAATTTTCCCATAGCTAAACCAGCTCTTCAGGATATTCTCAGAACCATCCTGCACAATGATCAGCTTAATGCACCAATGAAGTAAACTCACCAAGCAATCCATGAACAATACCAAATATCCACAATGGCGAACAAATTAAAACTATCCACCGGACAAATGAGAAATATGAGAACCAAAACACTTCCATGCTCACCAATACTCCTAATTATTATGAATGGCTTAAATTGTCCTCTAAAGAGGCGCAAGTTGGCTGATTGGATACAAAAACTCAGGCTGGTATCTCTCATATACAAGAATCTCATCTTATCCTAAGGGATAAAAATAGACTGAGGGTGATGGGATGGACATCTATAATTGAGGTAAATGGAAATCAGGAATAATCAGGGGTTGAAATTTTATTTGCAAATACAATAGGGTTTAAATCAACAAAGGTAATGAAAGATCAGAATAATAACTTAATGTTTTTTAAGGGAAACACTCAACTTGAAGAGATTTCAATTGATAACATTTATGCACAGTACCAGAATGTTCCTCAATTTATAAAGGACACCTGAGCAGACACAAACAATTTGATATCTTCCTGCTCTATAATACTTGGAGATTTTAACACCCCTCTAAGGTAAGGTGAACAGATGTTCCACTTTTGGCGGGATAGTCCCGATTTTTAACAATTTGTCCCACATCTCATGGCATTTTTAAAAAGTCGCAATTTTTGGAAAGAATGCACGGCAAGCTAAGGAACAGAGGGACAATGGGAAGGGAATACATGGTTTTCGCTGCTGAAAAGGTTAATGTAACTCCATTTGGGAATGAAGAGGTTAATGTAACTTCATTTGGAAATGAAAAGGCTAATGTAAACTCCCTACTCCCCTACTGGGCAAGGTCATCCAGGTGGACCAGCGTCCTACTCCTTTGAGCCACAGACTCTGCCATATACATAATTTTTTAAATGTATTATATTTGTAAATTGTACTTAGGTTGAAATTAAAAATCTATATATTACATACTATTTTTGTATTCAATGAAAAATTTTGTTGCTCCATATAGACCAAATTTTTAATTAAGATCACTCCCCACCCTCATCCCCTGCCATCAATGGTGTCCCGCTTTACCAATGTTAAAATCTGGTCACCTTACTCTAAGGAGGCACAAGTTGAGTGACTAGATACAAAAACTCAGGCCAGATATCTGATGTATACAAGAATATCATCCTACCTTAAAAGATAAATATAGACTCTGTGGATAAAGAGATGGTAATCTATATTTCAGGCAAATGGAAATCAGAAGAAAGCAGGTGTTGCAATTTGATTCATGGGTACAATAGCTTTTAAATCAACATAATTAATTAATTATAAGAATGGTCACTTCATATTTGTTAATGATAACACTCAACATGATAAGATTTCAATTATTAACATTTATGCACCCAACCAGAATGTGCCTTAATTTATGAGAGAAACTTGAAGAGACAAGAGCAACTTGCCTTCCTCCAGCACCGTAATAGTCGGAGACTTTAATACCTCTTTGGCAATGCTGGATAGATCCTCCAATAAGTAACTAAGCAAGGGAAGGGGAAAGATGGTTGACTGGAGCCAGCCTCTGAGAGAAGCTCCCACCCAGAAGGAAGGATAATGTCTAGAAAGTACCCAATTAGGCTGAACACTGGGAGCTGAGCCAAGAGACAAAAGTGATATCTGCAGGTCACCTCTGCTGAGGCAAGCTGAAACTCCAAGAAAGAAAACTTCAGGTATACAATTTATCCCAAGGAAAAGTGTCTACCCCCTCCCCCAAGAAAGTTGTGTTTTTCCTTTCTTTTCTTTTTTTTTTCTTTTTCACTTTGTTCCTGTAGGTTTTCTACAGGCGAGCAGTGAACTGAGGACCTCTTCTCTCACCCCACAGCTGAGAGTTGTAGGAAGTGGGGTCTATTTCTCCAGAGGGACCCTATTGTGACATTGAAAACTCCCTGAAAAGGGAGAAAATTTGAATGAATGTTTTCCCTGACATTCTGAACTTCCAGTCCACCCTTACTCCCTTGCCTGAAGAACCAGAAGCCTAACCCCTGCACAGACTATGAGGACAGTGGGAAGAGGCTCAAGAGCAGCACCCCTCATCCTGCAGGACCAAGTACCCAGCCTACCATCCAGCCAGAGACTACTAGAGCTGCTTTTCCTGTGCCCTGCACAACCCCACCACACTCTCCCTACCTCCGTGCCACACCCCACTGGGCCAGAGTCGTGAGCAGAGAGCACTCTCCTTGCTGCAGTCACTGGGTGTGAGGGACTGCCAGAATTATGTGCAACATCCCTGGCCCTGATGCTGGATCCGTATGCTGCTCACTCCTGGAGCTGCTCCTACAGTCAGAACTCCCTGGCTGTGGCTCCCCCCCCAGGGAGCAGCGCAGGTTCACTTCCCACATAGATCTAGCAACAATAGAGAGATACCACTGGGGTCTAATCTTGGAGAGACAGCTCCAGATCCCCAGCTCTGAGGACTGCCAGACAAAATTAGAACTCACTCTATAGGAATACTGGTGCAACAGAGTGGCAGAGGCTAAGGTGTAGTCATTAAAGGAGATAAGCATTTGCCAACTTGTTACCCTCAGGATTAGACTGAGTCCAAGTGGAACACTTGCCAGTGGCTACTGAGTACCCAAGGCAGACAGGCCTCAGCTCCCCTAGCTGACTGGTAGCAGAGGGTTAGTGGCCAGACTCTGGTGGCATTGACCTTCCTTTGACTATGACAGGCAGAAACTCCCAGTATATCTGCTTATTGGATGGAGAAGGACCTCAGCCCTGTGGAGTCACCAGTGTCTGGGAATGAAAAAGGAGCAAAGTGGAGAAAGAGACTCAGCCCCCTGGTCCAACTCTGTTATCTGACAGGCATTTCTGACTATACAGAGCAATGGAGTGAGCCAAATTTGAGCAGTTAGTAGACTTCTGCCATCTAGTTGCTGGAGACCTTTCAAATTCTTCCATCTGAGAGTTCATACTTACTAGGTCAACTAGGTGGGAACACCTAACCTGGGCCAATTTCCCAAGGACCCTCTCAGGTGATAACCTGGTTGTGTGTGAAAGGGAAGGGTAATTTTTCCTCTTTGAGTTGTTATCCATGCGGGGGTGGGCTGTCTTAATTGCTTATATTTCTCCATAGCTAAGACTCACCAGAGTCACTGATCCACTAGGACTGGACAAGAACGAGCTGAATACAAGACTGAGCCACCCAACCCCACCACACAAAACAGGTTTCCTCAACCTCAGAATGTAATACTGTATGGGTCCTTCACAAAGCAATAGGGACTGGGCTGCAGCCATCAATCCCAGATCCTTGACAAAGAACTTGTTAACCACAGCTCGAGGAACTCCCAATCCAATGTCACTTTACCTGCCCATCTAGCCAACAGTGAAAAACAATCATGAGGCAGAATCAGCAGAAAAACTCTGGCAACATGAAAAATCAGAGTAGATCAACTCCCCAAAGGAACGATATGACAGATATAACAAGATCTTATTCATAAATAAATGAATGAGATGTCAGAAATCAAATTCAGAATTTCAAAACCAAATAAGATGGAAAATGGAGGAAAAGAATGTAATTATAATTTCAAGGATTTAGTCAAAAGATATCTCAAGGGGGAGGTGGAGCAAGATGGCAGAGGGAATGCATCCCTGTGTCAACTCTCCTGGTGGTTTCAGGTGAGAGTTGGGGGACTGGATCTTTCCTGCGTGAAGTGCTGGCAGACAAGCAGCACAGAGTGTAGAGCAAGGAGGTGAATTGCTGGATTGGAAGTGTAGCACAGAACTATGGTGTCTGCCAGAAAAAACTCAGGGCAGCAGCTGAAATGGTGCCAGCTGTGACCTATGGCACCAGGTCCGTGGCTGGTACCTGGAGAGGCAGAAACCAATCCCTCCCCCATGAAGGACTTCTGTGCCCAATTCGTGGGGAGTCTGTGCATTTTGCGGAGAGTGTGGTAAGGCGTGGATTCCCAAGCAGAATTTGGCAGCAAGAAGCAGGAACCATTTGGACCAGTTTGGGGACACCAGGGATCCAGGCATTCAGACATAAACTTGAGGGGAAGGGACTTCACTTAGGAACCGATCCATCCTGTAATTTTTTGGAAGTCTGTGTGGAGCTGTACTGATGCGGTGACCCACAGGATGAATCGGTTCCCTTCTTACAAACACTAAAAAAATCAGTGCACGCAGTGGTGGCAGAGGTGGTGAGAACTAGAAGTAACCAGCTCTTCCCCCAATCAAAATTAAACTGATCACAGAGCACGCAAAATTCGCTTAGCTCTTTTCCCTCAGACCACAACAATTTTCTGTTTGAAGGGAAACTAAGACTTGAATGGTAAATCTGGCGAAGTGTGGACTCGTGTGCCAAGTTTGGAGGACAGATAGGAGCAGGTGGCCAGCCAAGAACCAGATGTAATGTAAAATTCCAAAACTGGCATCTCCATAACACCTCTCCCAGAACCACGAAGAACTCTATCTGACCTGCAGCCAGAAATCCCGCATTTGAAGCTACTCCAAGACGCCCAACACTTTGCAGGAACTGTTGTAGGGAGAATCTGTACAACCTGCCAGCAAAGATTCTCTTTCTTAGCTTGTCTTTTTTTTTTTCCTTCTTTTTGGTATTAGCTTGAAGATTACTCACAGCGCCACCTGCTGTTTAGAAAGTATACTGCAGCATAATTATATTTCCTTTAAACTGGAAACCCACCACATCTATAAAAGTATTTGTTTGTATATATTCAAAAGAACAGTATTTTTCTTAGTGGTGTCCTCCTTTTCTTTTTTTCTTTTTCCTTTTTCTTTTTTATTTTTTTCTTTCTTCTTTGTTTGTTTGTTTTGCTATTTGTTTTCTCGATCATTTTGAGACCAACATACGTGTGGTTATCTTTTATAACTACTACTTTTTTTTTGTCTGTTTATTGGTTGATTTGTCTTTTGTTTTATTTTCTTTTTTGTCTGTTTGTCTACTTGTTTCTGAGTGTCTGGGCATTGATGTGCTTGTCTGTCTGCTGGCATTTTAGTCTGCTTATTTGTCCGCTTGGTTTCAATGTGTTTTGTACTTTGCTAAATCCTTGGGGTGGCTATATTCCCTACCTACAATTTTCACATTCAATAAGAATCCGGAGGAAAAGGAAACGAGAGCTAACTGAAGCTAGCTTTGAACATAAACTTCAGTTCAAGGAGAGAGACAACCGCCAAAAGAACCCAAGGAAGCTGAACATGGGGAGCCAAACTGAGAGAAAAGATAGATTAATGCACATCTTCCCCACCAAGGTAAACCACAACTCCAAGAAAACAAATTCCAGGTTTAGATTGAGCACCTCCCATTGAATGTCTGAGGCAGATAGGCTTCAACTGTATCTGCTGGCAGGTGACAAAGAGTGGTCACCGAGTGGAGAAGGCATTGACATTACGTGGAATATGGCAGGCACAAAACCCTGATGGATTCAATGACTTTATCTGGACTCTGTTAGGCACAAAACCTTGACCCATTTGCCTATTGGACAAGGCTGGGTAACAGAGTCTGGGTTAACAGAAACTGGCAGTAGGCTTAACAGAGTCTGAGGTTGCCAGAGTCTGGCAGCAAAGGTGGAGTAAGGATAGGAAACAGACATCAGCCTCCTTACTCCAAATCGTCTACTGAACGGGCCTTTCTGACTCCTCAAAGCATCAGAGCGAGCCACACTTGTACCACCAGTAGACTCCTATTATCTAGTTGCTGGAGACATTGTGATCGTTCCAACCAGAGATTGGGTACTGATCAGGTCAATAGGTTTGGATGTCTTGATTTGGGCAAATTAAGTGGTGGTCGAAGGAGAATCTCTGATACTCTCTGGATTTTCTCAGGCCTAAAATATCTTCAGGTGGAACATTTTCCAGCTGTTACTGAGAGCTGGAGACAGTCAAGCCTTAGCTCCCTTTGCTGGTACAGGTCAAAGAGCAGTAACTGAGTGGCGCTGGCATTGGTTTTACTTTGATTCTGGCAAACACAAAGACCTGCCACATTTGCTTATTGGGCAACTGGGTCACAGCCCTGTGGGGTCTCCAGTGACTGGGTGTGACAAAGGTACAAGGTGGGGTAGGAGGCATCAACCTTCCTAGAATATTTTATTTGCTAGGACGGTCCTTCTGACCCCACAGAACACTAATTTGAGTTATACCTCAGCTGCCATAAGAGCCCTGCTGTACAGATACCAGAGACCTCTTGAACTCCCCCACTTGAGACTTATGTTGACTGGAACACTTGACTTAGATCTCTTGAACTGCGCCAATCACCTGAGAACTATATAAAGTGATACCCTGGGGGTGTGGTTGAGGGAAGATGTGGTTTTCCTTTCCCAACTGTTGCCTGAGAGGGAAGGGGAGGCTTAATCGCTGATATTTCTCCACAGCTGCGATCTTAAGCCAGAGTAATTGATTTTCTAAAGTAGAATGGAGACCAGCCAAAAACAAGATAGAGGCACGCAAACCTCAGGCTCTGACATAGCATTATACAAATCCTAGGCAAAGTTCTAGGGGAAAGATACAGACACTAGTACCAGCCTTTGCCCAGAAAGGTTAGTAAAATACTACTCCCAGAACCCCAACCCCAACTTCCTCTTACCTGCTGACTTAGCCAAACAAAGTAAATCCAGCATGGGGCAGAGGCAACAGAAAAACTCTGGTAGTATGAATAACCAGAGTAGATCAACTCCTCCCAAAGGAAGGATGTGGCAGAGGCATCTGAAGATCCAACCAATAAACAGATAGCTGAGATGACAGAAATCGAGTTCAGAATGTGGATAGTAAATAAGATTAATAGAATGGGAGAAAGGAAAGTGCTACAACTTCAAGAAATTATTCAAAAAATGTCTCAACAAATTATTCGAAAGATGACTCAAGAATTCAAAAATTTGAAACATAAAATGATCAAAGATTTTGAAAAGTTGAGGCAAGAGTTTGTAGCCCTCAAAGATTTGAAAAATATGGTTGAAACTCTATGTAACAGAGTGAAACAGGCTGAAGAAAGGCTCTCTGACACTGAAGACAAAGCTTTTGAACAAGACCAAGAGCACAAAGATGAAAAGAAATGGAAAGCAAAAATGGATCTTTCTCTCAGAGAGCTCAGGGATAATTCAAAGAAAACTAATATTCGCCTTATAGGAAACACTGAAAGTGATGAAGCTGCCTCACAAAACACACAGGCTCTTCTTCATGAAATTTTGAAAGAGAATTTTCCAGACATGCCAAGAGATTCTGAAATTCAGATAGCAGATAGTTTCAGAACCCCAGCACGACTCAACCTGAACAAGATATCCCCCAGGCACATCATAATTAACTTCACGAAAGTTAATATGAAAGAGAAAATTCTGAAAGCAGTTAGA
>CAUYTI010085866.1:0-13633 GCA_963575145.1 Galago senegalensis
AGGCGCCCGCCACAACGCCCGGCTATTTTTTGGTTGCAGCCATCATTGTTGTTTGGCGGGTCCGGGCTGGGGATTCGAACCCGCCACCTTAGGTGTACGTGGCTGGCGCCTTAGCCGGTTGAGCTATAGGCGCCAAGCCAATTATTCTATATTTTGAAGATGACTTATGTAATTATAGCTCACGCCTGTAATCTCAACCTTGTGGCTGAGGCAGGAGGATTGTTTAAGGGCAGGAGCTCGAGGCCAGCCTGAGCAATATAGCTGGACCCTGCCTCTACAAAAAAATAAAAAATAAAAAAAAAGCCAGGAGTGCTGGCTAGCACACAGCACCTACTCAGCTGAGTATTCCCTGCTACTCAAAGACTGAGGCTGAGGCTGGAGAATTGCTTGAGGTTAGGAGTTTGAGGTTGTAAAGAGCTGATGATGCCACTGCACTACAGACTGGCCGCAGAGTAAGATCCTGTGTCTAGGAAAAAAAGTTTTTTGGCCGAGCGGTGGCTCACACCTGTAATCCCAGCACTCTGGGAGGCTAGGGTAGGTGGATTGCTTGAGCTCAGGAGTTCAAGAACAGCCTCAACAAGAGCAAAACCCCAGAAAAACTAGCAGGGTGTTGTGGTGGGTGCCTGTAGTCCCAGTTACTTGGGAAGCTGCGCTGAGATGATTGCTTGAGGCCAAGAGTTTGAGGTTGCTGTGAGCTATGATGGCATTCAACCCTAGGGTGACAAGTGAGATTCTGTCTCAAAAAAAAGAATGTTTTAAAATTATCATATTAATATGTTTCTAGAAAAATTAGAAAGTATAAGTAAGCTAGAAGATATAATCACCATAATTTCACCATCCATAGTAATCTGTAAGACTCTTTAAAAGACTCTGTCTTTTTTAAGACAGAGTCTCAGTTTGTCACCCTGGGTAGAGTGCTGTGGCATCATAGTTCACAGCAAACTCAAACTTTTGGGCTGAAACAATTCTTTTGGCTCAGCCTCTCAAGTAGCTAGGATCATAGGCGCCTGCTACAACACCCAGCTATTTTTTTTTAGAGACAGGTCTCACTCTGGCTCAGGCTGTTCTCAAACCTGTGACCTCAGGCAATCCACTTGCCTCGGCCTCCCAGAGTGCTAGGATTATAGGCGTGAACCACCCAGCCTGGCCTTTCCAGGTAGTTTTATGTGTGCTTTTTTGTGTATATGTCCATTTATTTTCTCAAAAGTGGGATCATGCTGTACATTAAATTTTGTGACCTGCTTTTGAAAAACAAGTCAAAAATCAAATTTTTTTCACAAAAAATATTTTCTATTCTATTAAATGATTAAACTGTATGGATGTTACATCATTTATTTAACTTGTCCTCTTAATGTAGCATATAGAGATTCTCAGTTTTTCATTATTATAAAAATATATATTTTTCAAATCCCACCATACCAGGTGGATTTTTAACCCTTTAAAAAACATTCCAGACTGGTTCGGTGCCTATAGCTCAACTGGCTAAGGCGCCAGCCATGTACACTTAAGGTGGACGGTTTGAATCCCCAGCCTGGGCCTGCCAAACAACAATGACGGCTGCAACCAAAAAATAGCCAGGTGTTGTGGCGGGCGCCTGTGGTCCCAGCTACTTGGGAGGTGGAGGCAGGAGACTCGCTAGAGCCCAGGAGTTGGAGGTTGCTGTGAGCTGTAATGCCACAGCACTCTACCCAGGGGGGACAGCTTGAGGCTCTGTCTCAAAAATAAATAAATAAATAAATAAATAAAAACATAAAGTTTTGAATTTTGATACAATCTTACATTCTTCCCTTTTTAAAATTACATCAGCAATTTTTTAAAAGGAAGAATTTAAGATGGTATGGTAATGTTATATTTGTTGTTGTTTATGATAACCCAATAATATAGCCTTTCTCAGTATTTTCTGTTATATACTCACACAATTTATTATGCACCTCAACTATTACTATAACTTACTATATTCAAATGGCTTCTTTTGATTCTTATCTATTACAAATGAGGAAATCAATACAGTTACTCTGCCTTCACATTCTTTCTCCTTCTTCTCCCAACTGGTATTGATCATATGATTTCTGTATTTTTATGGTATATGATATTTACATTCCATTCTGTCATTCTAGTCTTACTTTTATTTGTTCTTAATTATACAGTTAAAATGTCGAACTTTTGGTTTAATTTTATCCTCTTTTTATGGGCAAAATTGAGCCTCTTGTCGTGTTTTCATAAAGGCTCACAGTGTCTGGAATTTTGCCAATTCAAAATCATTTGTAGACTTTACATGTGGAGGACAGTTTGGCTGGATATAAATCATTGGTTCACATTTTCTTTCCTTGAATACCTTGTAAGTATTTCACTATATTTTGGCATAGAAGTTTTCTATGGAGAAATCTGAGATTCCTCATATATGACTTGATCTTTTTGTCTGACTGCTCAAAGAAGTCTTTTTGCATGTTTAACAACACATCACTTCACTTGAACATTTTCCAGTATTAATCATTATGGTTCAATTTTTCTCTTACAAAGACATCATTCCCTACACAGTTCTTTATAAATATAGCATTGCCTTTTGTGGGGTAGAGATTCATAAAATAATACACGAAAATTCCTTTCTATTCCATTGTTTTAGTTTTCTTCCTCAAATACTCCAATTACACATAACTCCACTCTCCTTTGCCTAGCTTTTAAATCTATCAATTTCCCACACATCCATTTTAAACTCTTTATTCAATTTGTCATTGTCACTATTTCCTTTCTAATTTCTACTCTCCTTGTTTCTAATAATATCAGAAGAAAAAAAAACTACTTTTTCCTCTCTACTCTTACATGGAACAAACAATATTCCTGTGTTTAAAGTGTGGGGGGATTTCTCCCCAACAACAACAAAAAAATGATTCAGTAGACAACAATTGGGTCTTGTACAATTTTAACTTAATTTCTACACAATCTACCTGTACATAACATCAGATTCCACACATTGAGGGCTCAGTCCCAGTAGATTGCCCCCCCTGCTTTGAGTGCCAAACATGAATACTAGGTTGTGACCTACACTTGTGAACAACCAGCTGTAAATCATGGGTTCCTGTGACCCTTTCCTTTTCAGTTAATTGTCAAGAATGGCTCACATGGCCAGGAGCAGAGACTCATCCCCATAATCCTAGCACTATAGGAGGCCAAGGCAGGTGAATTGCTTCAGCTCAGTTCCAGACCAGCCTGAGCAAGAGTCAAAGAAAAATTAGCCAGCATTGTGGCATGCACCTGTAGTCACAGTGACTCTGGAGGTCAAGACAAGAGGTTATCTTGAGGTCAATTATTTTCAGTTGCCATAATCTAAGAGGCAATGGCATTCTAGCCTGGGGCAACAGGGTGAAACCCTTTCTCAAAACAGTAAAAGCTTCCATAACTAAGGAAATTACTTATATTTCCTCTATTGTTATAAATGACATTACAAAGGGTAAACATCAATAGCCAGAAAGAAGCAATGTGTAACATATGGTATATAGGAAGGGGCATGGAGCTTTCATGCCTTTTCCAGTCACACCATCCTCCAGGCAAATCCATATGCTCAGCAATCCAGAAGCCCTTCAAACCCAGTCGTGTTGGGTTTTATGGAGGCTTCATCACATAGGCATGATTATTTATATCATTAGTAATAGACACAACTTCAACTCTTTTCTCCTCCTTGGAAGCCTGAGGATAAGACTAAAGTTTCCAATCCTCTTACCACATGATTGGTTCCCTAGTCACCAGCCCATATCCTCAAGGTATCCAAGGGCCCACCAATAGTCACTTCAATAAAACAAAAACTGTTTCTATCACCTAAGAAACTTTCAAAGGATTCAGAAACTATGTCTGAAGCTCTTATCACTCAGGAAATTGCAAAAAGAAATTGAGTCTCAGAACTGGGAGTAAAGGCCAAATATTTTTTAAAAAACACCTCATAGTAAGCCAAATTTCAAGGATTTTAGAAAGCCTATGTCAGAAACTGGAGGCAGAGACCAATAACAACTTTCTTGTTACTTCAGAATATCACAACCAATTTTCCAGAGAATCTGTTTTCTTTTGTGAGTTTACTAGCTTTGTTTTTGTTTCAAGCATTTTTTAATTTCATACTATTATTTCATCAGTGATTCTAGCTTATTCTTTATTGTTTCTGTTGTCAAATCATTTCTTTCCTGACTGCACACATGATCTGTGATCTTCCTTTCCAATATGACTCATTTTTTATACCTCATTTGGTTCATTGAAACACTATGGTGAGTGCTTTTTTGATTTTAAATTTTGCTGCCTTTTCTATATTTTTCTTATAATAATTGTACATCAGTGCCATTTTGGTTCCAGCTATATTATTTTTAGGTTGGTTGGAGTGGGGGCTGCTGTAGCCTCCTAGGCATTAAAGTCATAGAATTTTTGCTTCCTTACTTCCATAGAGGCAGATGACTCCTTCCAAATGCTCATCTAGCTATATATCTGAATTTGAAATAAATTGGACCCAATCTTACTAACTCATTTCTCACATCCTGTTTTCAGTAATGAATATAACTTTATACTTTATGGTGAGCATTTACACTTCAGTAAGCGGTTTGTTGTGTTTTCGTCTATCTGCCACCTCGGGACTAATGTACATTATTCTCCATATTTCTTTTCTCCATTTCCTCCCTCATGACTTTAATTGACCTGTGCATTATATTTGTCTTGTAATCATTGGGAAACTGTGGTTTGATGGTCATGTAAATATTGGAATCCTTATTCTTTCTCTATTACAATAAAAAGGAAAAGGACAATATGGACACCCCTAACTATTTTTACAATTTGATGATGTGGCAATTACCATCAAATAGGTTCTGCTTTCTCTATGAAGCCTGAGATGTAGGGCAGTGATGGCAGGCTTGACTAACTAGAAAGAATAAACAAGGTACAAACAAACATTTGCAGAGAGTGAGAATGAAAACTTAAAAACAATATTTAAATTGCTGGGATTTATTGAGTACTCATTTGGTTTAGGTGACGACACATGTAGGGTGATAGATATAAATCTATATGTCTGTTTGAGCCTATCTGCTGGATAAGAGATTGATCATCTACAGTCAGATTTTTTAAGGCCAATGCTACTGAAAAAGAGGTGAACTATAATGACATAATAACTATGTGAACCTAAATAGAAACAGGGTTTTTAGCAAGGGAGCTAGGGGATAAAAGTTCGTAATCAATATTAGAAAACAAGGAGAATACCAAGATTAACCTCAGATTTACATGCATTGTCAAAGAAAAACAAAACAGTGATGATGGCAGGCACAGAATAAATTTTTCAGGAACTACTAAGTTTCAGATTGATAAGTGAGTGAAGGAAAAATATTTAGAGGAGCTGTAGCTAGACAGCAGTTTTCTGATTCATGTAGTTTTCAGAAACCAGAGTGAAAAGATCTTGAGAAACCACTCTGAGTGGCGAAGGAGGGTCTTCTAGCTATGTCCATGTTTCAGTATTCATTTTTTTACCTGACTGTTGCCAGGGAAACATGTCCACGTTGACACAGTCAATGTAAGAAGTTCAACGGTACATAAATAATAAGTGACAAAATTGGGTCAAAACACATAACCTCTCTAAACCTGTATTTTTTATTTTATAGTTCTTTAGTAAAGATTAGGGGAGATTACGCATTTTATGTATAAAAAGCACCAAGCACAGGGCCCGGCATAATGTTAAGGACAAGAAATTGTGGTATCTTCTTTCTTTCTTTCTTATTCAGTATAATATTCTCAAAGGCTTCATGATATATTCCAGTAGAGTCTGTGGTTAGCTCTTCCCCTTAAAGGGCTGCTATTTGGGTCACCTCATTCCTCATTCCCTTTCATATTTACAGTTTCTATTTCCGACCTTCACTCTTCGTTACTATGACCTTATTGCTGAGTTGGCTATGATGATACCTTTTCCCACAACTGGAGCATGGGAACATCTTTGCATCTTCCTGTGATATCCTCTGCTATAGAAAACTTAGGCATGTAAGAATGTATAAATTTGCCATGCTACGCAAACTCCCAGGACAATAGTCTTAGATACATATGTCAATATCATTCCACCTTCAAAATCCTAATTCCTCACAGGTTTATAGTATAATTGATATTGAGCAAATATTTCCCTCACTATTTGACAATTTACCCACAAGACATTTTTTAATGTTTCTTCTACATGTACTTTTCCTTTGACTTTTGTCATAATCACGGTAGAGATGACCAAAGCTACTCCATATTGAATTGACAAGGACCAGGCAACTAGGCATTGTTGTCTTGCTGATACATCCACTGTCAAACTGTGACAACAGCTGGCAGGGGTGAAAGATAACCTGGGAATATTTTTAAGAGATCAAATGAGAAGTCTTTCTTTGAGTGTGATAGATGTTGTTCATAGATCCCTTGAGGAGAAAGTGTCTCTCTCAATATGACTTAAATGCTTAATCTCTTTACTCTGCTGAGAACATTGTCCAGGCTAAACAAATCATGTCCTTTTATTCCATTTATATGCATCTGAACAAAGAGATTCCATTCTAAGAGCATTTAAACATTTAGACCTGACATGTCTCTATGCAGCAATGTCTCTTTCTATTAGCTGAAGATAATATAGTATATAATTATGTAACACAATCATGTCCTGTATTTGTAGTCTCCTCAGATAGAAGGGTGTTGAGCTATGCCAAATGAATCATGTAAAACACGTACAGATTCTTGGCTAATTGGCCAATTGTCAGGTACTAAAATTCAGAGGAATAAAAGGGCATAGAGGTTTGATATTTGCAAAATCCCTATTTCCTAGGGGTTCACAACCTTCTAAAATAAATATATACATTGACCAGATTCAGAGCACAGCTGTGCTAACTGTAAGATTGAATGCATTCTGAATTCTTAGCTTCATTCCATTTTCATAGATTGCTGTAGAGTTGTGGGGGGGGTGGGGGTAGGAACATCCTTGGTTTCAGAATAGAATGACAGTTTTTTATTCATGAGTGACTGTGAGGATCGGGACTAGTGGTGGGGGTATGTGGAAAGGAGGAAAGAAAGTCAGAGCAAGCCACACCAATAACGGCATGTTTGTTGGGAGTGACTACTTTACCACAGCGAACTATCCTCTATATTAGAACAGATAATAAACAAACATTTGGTCAGGCAAACAAATGATGAGAAACAGATTACATGACTGGTAATGCACATAGACATTTGATATTTTTTCTTTCTTTTTAAAACATGTATCCAAATCCAATAAGCAGACCTCTGAACGTATTTCCTTCTAGTTATTCTGAATTATGAATTCTAACTCAGTAGCAGATGCTAAATCATAAAGAACTGCCCTGCTTATGATTACCAGTTGAACAACAAAGCTCTTCAAAGTGGGTTGGATCTTTTCTCTGCAAACTGTTCGTTTTATTTAACAAAATCACTGTATTACTAAGATGTAGAGTCATATTCCTCTTATTGAAATGCAAGTAGGCCTACACAGCTAACTGCTGGCTGGTGTCTTACAAAATGTTCCCCAGTTTTCATACATCAAGGAAACAACATAACCTTGGAGTCAAAGCTTGAAACGTAAAAAGAAAACTGTAAGTCAGAACGTTTATCATATTTTAACTTTCTATCATACTTTAACTTTCTCTATGTTACCATAAGCAGAGATTCATATTGTTCCTCAAAAATCTAAGCAAGTAAATATCCTCTGAAAATTATCAATAAAATAGGCCACACAAACAAAAGCTTTCATCATAAACGATTGATAGGGCTATGCGGGGACATTAGTGATTTTCATTTCAGTTGTAGGTTTCTGTTTTGATACTCTAAAATGCAAACAGTCAAATTGCCCTCATTAGAAAAATACTATTACTGAGTGGCGCCTGTGGCTCAAAGGAGTAAGGAGCTAGCCCCATATGCTGGAGGCGGCAGGTTCAAACCCAGCCCCGGCCAAAAACTGCAAAAAAGAAAGAAAAATACTATGATTAAAGTTTTCTGCCACTTCTAAATGAAAAGTAAATAGTTTTATTTTTAAGTATTACCCGCTCAAGGCAGCCCTCATGTCTTATTGTGCTGAAGCAATGATGGGCCAAAGCAGGAAAATGCCAGAGATCTAATCAAAATAAAAAATGAACTCAAGATCACAAAGAAAGTTGACACCAGCTTGTTCCTGCTGTAAGTCCAATAATTTCTGATCTCCCAATTTCTTGGAATTGGCTTCCCCATTTCTGTTACTGGAGTAATATTTAAAAAGGAATAAGAATCCACATGTTAGGCCAAAGGCATGACTAACACCTATAATTCTAGCACTCTAGGAGGCCAAGGAAGGATGATCACTTGATGTCAGAAGTTCAAGGAGACCTCATCTCTACTAAAAATATAAAAAATCAACTAGATGCCTGTAGTTCCAGCTACTTGGGAGACTGAGGCAAGAAGATCACTTGAATCTAGAAACTTGAGGTGGCTGTGAGCTAGCCCAATGCCAAGGAACTCTAGCCAGGCAAGGAAAAAAAAAAACACTCCATTTTTATTTGACATCTCTCTTCCTTAGAATTCACATGAGTAAGTGGAACTCACTGTAGAAGTCAAGAGAAATTAAACATGAGCCCAAAGGTCAAATCTCTGAGGAGTACTCAAAATGCTCCTCTCTGGCTTGGCTTAATCAGGCACTTTTTAGCTTTCCGTTCTTCAATTCCTTTGGGCTTTGCAGATATGGAAGATGAGGATGTGCTCAATTTATACTCAAAACAGCAAAGATTAGTAAATCACAAACTGAGGACCAGGAATTATCTGTATAAGAATTGCTGGGATGCTGGTCAAAAATGAAATTCCAGAGCTACACTCAAGAACCAGTGATTAGAAAATCAGAGTGGGACGCAGAAACATTTCGGAAGGTGATGAGAAGAAAGACATAAGCAACTTTGTAAAACAGTGTTTTGAATAGACAGCATTCAGCCAATATACAAAAATAACCACAAAAACATCGGACTTTAACTGGTAAATTCTTTTCTCACAAGAAAAGGGGATAGAAATTCTGGAATTGCATGTATATTAGGTTTGAACAAATGAATAAATATATTGTAGATAATGTGAGCCAAGTTTCCCAGAAAAATTAGTTACAAAGAAGCTGTAATGGTCTCCACAGTGTCTTGCTGCTCAATTTCATCTTGGGCCTCCACCTGGGCATTACTTGGAATAATTAGGAGGAAGGGGACAGGTGGTGGTTGGGCAAGTAGGCCTCAGCCAACCTGGAGGGACCAGGCAGATGGAATACCTGTCTCAGCCAGTCACGATCGAGCATGGGGGGGTGGGGGGCAGTGAGGGGTGCCACAGGCCGGGGAGAAGTATCTACTTTAGCCAATCCAGAGGGCACAACAAGTGGACAGGGCCATTTCCTCAACCAATCTCAGATCATCTTTTGTCTCTTACAAAAACCATTTTATCCTGCAGGCACTTCTTTAGGGGTTGCAGGAATCCAGTTAAGGCTCAGACCTAAGCTCCAACTACTCAATGTAAGTTCTCAATTATTAATGTTGAATAGTAATATGTTCTGCACCAAAAAGACACTCAGTTTTTTCTCTTCCACAAACCTGTATTCCTGGGGAAGTTCTTCCAGACTTCTGAGAAGGATTTATACCATTGCAAAATGAGAATTTCAGGGACTTGAAGGAAGGTATGGTGCAACCATCATTTCACATTTGAAATTAGAATTGGTTTAACTAATAAGATTTGACTGTTTCCATACTTAAGAGATTTTTTTACAAGCTTAAGAAGAATGTATTTGAAGAAAACTGAGAAATTTTATTTTCAATTGCAAAGCATTTGATGCTTATATCGCTTTGCTCCTCACATAGAGGGTAACCTCGCCTACTCAGTTTAAGAAATAAACTCCTCTCTTAGGAAACAAAAATAAGCAAACTGGACCCCTACCTCACTCAATCAACAAAAACTGATTCTCGTTGGATAAAAAGATTTAAATTTAAGACACAAAACAAGAAAAATTCTAGAAAAGTGTGGGGAAAACATTTGAAGATATTGGCCTGGGAAAAAACTTTATGAGAAAGACGCCACCCCACCGCCCACCGCAATCACAGCAACACCAAAAAGAAATACCTGGAACTTGATCAAGCTAAAAAGCATTTGCACAGCTAAGAGCACCACAAACAGAGCAAACAGACAGCCCTCAGCATGGGAGAAGATTTTTGCATGTTATGAATCTGACAAAGGCCTGATGACTAGAATCTACAAAGAACTCAACTGAAACAATAAGAAAAGTGCAAACAACCCTCTTGGTTAGTGGGAAAGAGATTTGAACAGAAACTTCTCCTAGGATGACAGGTGAATGATCAACAAACACATGAAAAACCTCTCCTCATCTTTAACCATTAGAAAAATGCAAATCAAAACCACTCTGAAATATCATCTAACCCCAGCCAGATTAGTCCACATCACAAAGTCACAAAATACCAGATGCTGGTGTGGATGTGGAGAGAAGAAAACACTTCTACACTGCTGGTGGGATTTCAAACTAATACAGCCCTTTTTGAGAAAAGTATGAAGAATCCTCAAAGACCTATAACTATACCTTTCATTTGACCCTACAATCCCATTACTGGGTATCTACCCAGAAGAACAAAAATCATTTTACCACACAGACATTTGCAATAGAATGTTTACTGCAGCTCACTTCATAATTGCCAAGTCATGGAAGCAACCCAAGTGCCCATCAACCAATGAATGGATCAACAAACTATGGTATATGTATACCATGGAATATTATTCAGCCATTAAAAAAGATGGAGAATTTACATCTTTTATTTTTACCTGGATGGACTTGAAATAGATTTTTTTTTTTTTAAGACGGAGCCTCAAGCTATCCCCCTGGGTAGAGTGACATGGCATCACACTCACAGCAACCTCCAACTCCTGGGCTCAAGTGAGTCTCCTGCCTCAGCCTCCCAAGTAGCTGGGACTACAGGCGCCCACCACAACGCCTGGCCATTTTTTGGTTGCAGCCATCATTGTTATTTGGTGGGCCGGGCTGGGGATACGAACCCGTCACCTTCGTATGTATGTGGCTGGCGCCTTAGCCGCTTGAGCCACAGGCGCCGAGCCGGATTTTCACTGTTTTAAAACCCGAGCTCAGATCTCTCTTTTTAAAAAATTTCAGGTTAATATGAAGGTACAAACTGTTAGGTTACAATGTGTTTGTTAGCTAAGGTTCCTGTTGTAGTTGTGCCCTTCACCCAGGAGCTGTGCCATACTCCCTGATACTGTGCCCATTAGGTGATGGCACATCAATCCCCCTCTCTCCTCCCCTTAACCCCTCCATCCATCCTTTCCTCCCAACTTGAATTAAATTGAGTTTTTCTCTTGCATGGGCATGCATTAGTTCATCTACTGGCTTCATACTAGTATTGAGTACATTGGATACTTGCTTTTCCATTCTTGTGATACTTTACTAAAGAGAATGTTCTCCAACTCTATACAGGTTAATACAAAAGATGTAAAGTCTCCATCTTTCTTATGCCTGAATAGTATTCCCCAGTGTAATATTCCACAGTTTATTAATCCATTCATGGGTTGATGGGCACTTGTGGGCACTTGGCTTGATTCCACATCTTGGCAACTGTAAATTGAGCTGTGATAAACAATCTAGCACAAATGTCCTTATGATAACATGATTTTTTTTCTTTTGGGTAGATGCCTAGTAATGGGATTATGACACAAATGGAAGATCTATTTTGAGTTCTTTGAGAATTCTCTATATTTCTTTCCAAGGAGGCTGTATTAGTTTGCAGTCCCATCAACAATGTAAAAATGTTCCCTTCTCTTTATACCCTCGCCAACATTTGCAGCTTTGGGACTTTGTGATGTGGGTTATTCTCATGGGTGTTAGGTGATTTCTCAAGGTGGTTTTGATTTGCATGTCTCTGATAATTAGGGATGATAAGCATTTTCTCATGTGTTTGTTGACCATTCTGTCTTCTGTGGAGAAGGTTCTGTTCATGTCTCTTGCCAAATGATAAGTGGAATTGATTGCCTTTTTTCTTTCCTTTCTTTTTTCTTTTCTTTCTTTCTTTCTTTCTTTTTTTTTTTTTTTTTTTTTTTTTTTTTTTTGATACAAAGTCTTACTCTCTTACCCGGGGTAGAGTGCTGTGGCATCATAGCTCAAAGCAACCTCAGATTCCTGGGCTTGAGCAATCCTTTTGCCTCAGAGTCCTGAGTAGCTGGGATTATAGGAGCCCACCACCACACCCAGATAGTTTTTCTACTTTTAATAGAGATGAGGTCTTGCTCTTGCTCAGGCTGGTCTTAAACTCCTGAGCTCAGGCAAGTTTCAAACTCCTGAGCTTAGTCAATCCACTTGTGTTTCAGTCTTCTAGAGTGATGCAGGACAAAGTAGCTCCACGACCTGCCTCCTTAGCCCTGGAGGTGTTCATGCTGCTGGGGCTGGAGGAACCAGCTTGCTGGAAGGGCCTGACACCTGCGGGAGACACTGGCGCCTTGCTGTCTCCGCCACCTGTACTTCTGACTGGTCAATTTCATGTAAGTTTCCAAGGCCTCAGAGTTCATTGGACAGATGGCTGTAACTGAGCAGGGACAATGCCCTAAAAGTCAACATTGAGTTTAGGCAAAAGAACCCCCTGCCACTATATAAACCCCTGGAGCAGAGAGCCTGAAGAAAGACCTTGAACAGGGAGCAGGAGAGCTTGTTTCCCCCCTGGGTTCTCTCTGCCAGGAGGTTTGGTTTTTTGTAGTTGTTGTAATTTTTGTTTCTTTGAATAAATCCTAACTTACCACTGATCCTGTGGTCCATCCATTCATTCTTCGAATTACCGAGATTAAGAACCTGAAAATCTGCTATCAAGAGTGCTGTGATTTTAGGAATGTACCACTGTGCCTGGGCATTTACTCTTTTGTTGTTGTTTAGTTTTTCCCTGTAGATTCCAGTTATCAATTTGTTATCTGATTTGTAACAACACACCAATATCTTTTCCCATTCTGATGTCTATCTATTCAATTGTTGTATCCTTAACGACACGGAAACTTTTTAGCTTAAATAAGTCCCATTTATTTACTTTTGTTGTTGTGATTGTCAATGAAGTCCTTTTCAAAAAAATCTTTTCTCAGGCCAATATCATCAAGAGTTTTTTTCCATACTTTCTTGTTGGATTTTTATTGTTTCATGTGTAAGATTTAAATCTTTTACCCATTGTGAGTCAATTTTTATAAGTAGTGAGAGGTGCAGGTCCAGTTTCAATCATGTGGGATATCTAGGTTTCCCAGCACCATTTATTGAATAGGGATTATTCTTCCCAGTGTATGCTGTGGTATATTGAAAGTCAGATGGCAAAAAGAGGCAGGTTTCATATCTAGGTTTTCTATTCTGTTCCATAGATCTATGCCTCTAATTTTGTGTAAATACCATGCTGTTTTGATCACTGTGGACTCGTAACATAATATAAAGTTGGTAGAGTGATGCCTCAAGATTTGTTTTTATGGCGCGGCGCCTATAGCTCAACCGGCTAAGGCGCCAGCCACGTACACCTAAGGTGGCGGGTTCGAATCCCCAGTCCAGGCCCGACAAACAACAATGACGGCTGCAACCAAAAAATAGCCGGGCGTTGTGGCGGGCGCCTGT